>JANIHY010083178.1:0-17270 GCA_027479065.1 Erythroxylum brevipes
AGAGCACCAGTCAAGCTCATCACTAGGTAACGAACGAGTCGAAACAGATGGTGATCAGAGGTGGACAGCTAGCCAAGGAGGAGAGTCAATAGCTCGACCGTCAGGGAATGGAAACCAGTGCATAGAATGAGAAAAAAAGAGAAAGTCCCAACATTTGGCCTAAAAAAGGGCCCATAATTGAACTCAGAAAGCAAACGTGCTCTCTCCATTCTGAGAGAGTCGAAAATACAAGGAAAACCAAAACAAAAAAACAAAGGAGACGTATTTATTATACTAGTAAGGATCAAATGCAATGGCGGTCATGTGATTTGTGGCCCCTGTATCGAGATACCACTTTTGATCTGCTGGAGAGTTCAGCGACATGGCTGAAACCTGATGTGCAAGAGGATTGTCCTGATACGAGAGATTCAACCGATGATAACATTTGATTGCTCAGGTGTGTGGCAAACATGTCCCCTGACAAATCACAGAAGAAGAAGGCTTCGCACCGAGAACGAGAATACCACCGGAGCCCTGACCCCGGTAATTTCTGCCCCGTCTTCGATTATCAAATATGGTTTGCTGAACCTGACTGACTAACGCATAATCAGTAGCCAGAGGAATGGAGGAGGCGGGCATAGGCTTTTAACGGGCAGCCTCAGTTCCATCAAAAAAACCCAAATTATTCGAAGGCTCATTGGAAGAAGGTCAGAAATTGTCCTTTCCAGACAAGGTAGTTGGAGCCGTCCAACTTGATCTAACCGTTTATTCGCCTCCACACCACAGGCGAGTGAAGTAACTGCGAGCAGCAAGCAGCTTCAAAGGAATCGGCTACCCACGCCCTCTAAAGAGGAAACGAACTGCCAAGATCCTCAACCCCATAACTATGCTCCAATTCAATGCCATGGCCGGGCCGCCATCATTCCACCGAGTAAAAAACCGGCAGTCGATGAAGAAAAATGCTTCAATTTTGGACATCCCAGTGGGCCCCCTCCGCATCACTCAAACGGAGCAGACCAAGAATGAAGACGTGAGGCGAACAGAAAACTTCCCAAGCTGGGTCAGAAAAGCATCCTTACGAGTTCTCTCCCACCAAGACCTTCTCGTAGACTCCGGTCCGAGTACAACTGCCTCAACCATGTCAACCTCTTCGCCTTACCGTGTTGAACCGGGTCTGGTTGAGCCCTTCTGTCCTTCCTCCAGAAAGAGCCCAATAAAGTTATTCCCAGATTGGTTATTACACCACGTGTCTTTCCTGCCTTTATATCCATTACGTAAAGGGGCGTGAATCATCTCCTGAAATTCCAGCATCCCATTATTATCAGGGGGCCGACCCTGGAAATCGTTGGTTTGTTCGCCCGGGCGGTGAACCATCGATCAAAACAAGGCAAGTCGTTCAGTTCATGATTAGGATTACCCGACCGGACACGGATTGGAGTCATAACGACGAAACGGAGGCGAAACAAGATCATGAAGATTTAAGCATATGAATAGAATCGCACTTGGGAAAGGGAAGTGAATCCCTTGAAGTTCATCCATCCGGCATTGGATGCGTCCGTACCGAAGACGAATTTCCTGGCAAAAAACGTGTTTGACTACATAGGGTCCGCCCCAATTGGGCTTGAACTTACCTCCTGTGTATTCTCATCCCATCTACTAAGCACTTCAGGTCAACGGTACCGCATACCTTAGCCCCCCTCTGACTGACTAATGAACTCCAAGAGAAACTTCTCTTAACCCGCTCGTGCCCCATTAGTCCTATGGGGCGCGAACGCTCTGAGAGACTCTTCTTCCCTTTCCTTACGGAGAGTGAAGTGACCCAGACCCATGGCTCACGAACGTTATAAGAGGGGCTGCTGCTTGCAATTAGCATCTTTCAGTTTGTCCTTCTTTCTTCTTAAATAACTAAAATCATTATCTAAGATAAGATAACGAGTGAGAAGAAGAAAACAAAGGGATACTTTTAGTAAGATCGAAAGCAATAACGCGATTGGATATCATGCTATAAAATTGTTGAAATTTTGTGAAAACATTCTCTTTCGGCAAAGCCAATTTCCCCGAAAGCTTGGAAAGCGGGAAAGCATTCCACCTTACAACAATACTCGCGCAGGAAAGAAAGCAAACTCAGTCCTCTCTTAGGGTGACGAGGGACAAAGCAGCAACCAAAAAGCATTGAACCTTAGCCGACTTCGAGCACTTCGAAAGAGACTAGGCGCTGACCGATAGGATTCGAAGGAGTAGGCGATGACTCAAAGGTTAAACAAAAGTTTTATGCATTAGGGGGAGTTAGCACAGTCTCAAGGCAATAGCTCCTTAGCCGCTAGGAAAAATGCTTCCACAACCGCATCCGCATATCCTCGATACTATATTGACTTTTACATCTCTCGTGCCACACAAACGGAAATTACTTCACTCGGTCAAAGACCAAACAAAAAAAAAGAATTACTTGAGCCGGGAGGTAGTCAACCGATTACAAGGATTATTGGCAGGAGGGTTATTCGCTGACTGAACTGATAGGATTAGATTATAAGGCGTTGGCCTATAAGGACAGAAAGGGAATGCGCAGACAATCAGCACTTTCTTCGGGTGACGAGGACACTACCTCAACGAAGACAGCCGGGTCGGGAGGAATGGGAAGACAAAAGAGTCCCTCGATCTAGGACAAGAGCTCTTCCATAGAAGAAGGTTTAGGGTAGTGATGAGGCTGAAAGAATAAGGACTTGAGGCGGGAAAGGAGGAATCTATTTTGACGGGAGAAGGTACACAGGCTCAAAAGCCATTGCCGCCGACTCACACGCAACTTCGAATCCTTACAAGACAAGAAAAGAAAGATAATTTATAGCCTCAAGTGACTGAGCAACTGAACTCAAGGGACAAGGAAATGGAACCTCTGGAATAAGCGATAGGGCAGATAGACCTACAACCTCATAACCTACTTATATTATTTCAAAAGCGTAGAAGACTTAAAAGACCCGAAGGCTTACAAAATTTCCAAGAAGAAGGCAATCGCCCTTTGACGAATAAGCCCTAAAAATCTTTCTTTTATAATCAATTCCTCTCACTTAAAGTGAGATTAACACGAGCAGCTACTACAAGTGTAAAGTAGATCTCTAACATATAGAAGAATCGGTAAGAAAGAGCTTGTGATCCTGTACTTATGGAATTTGGAGTTCGAAATCCTTTTCTGACAACAGATACGGATTATGTAGCAAATGCCGCTGATGCGTAACACATTGAGTTGGACAGCTTTCCTTGAACAGATAGGACACAGCGCCATCAACAGACATACTCGCGAAGAAAGCACCTACCCTGGGAGAACTGCCTCGCCTCAAAGAAAAGAAAAAGGAAGAATCATTCGATAAATCACCAGAAGAAAAGACCCTTAGCCTAAAAGTAGAAAGTTTTTATTCTTTATGCGCGGCATTTGGCCTGAAAACAGCTTATTCCGGGCCCGAGACTTAAGACTAGTGCCTTACTTTAAAGCAGATATCTATCCATTCAAAAGAGAATTTCTAGAGGAAAAAATCCCTTTCTTTCTATAAAATAGTAAGTAAGGACTGAAGCTTACTACGACCGATGGGATTGGTACCGTACAGCCTTGCCCGCCCTATAAGATAAGAAGGGCCGGATTGCTTTGCTGAGGAATGGAGTTAGTGCACAGACTTACATTTCAAATCCCAACTTCCATTACTTGACTCTCGTACCACGGGTTCGATTCCCGTAAGGGATCCAACTATCTTGCTAAGGAAATGACCGGGCAGATCTCATGTATAACTGGTAGACTGGCGGCTACCTACTTTTAACTTTAGGGGCCTGTCAGTCTACAGCTTTTAGTTGCGTTGAAAGACTCATCCTGCCGAGGAGAAGGTAAGGATACTACTACTAGCGAGACCAAGGTTGAAAGAGAAAGATCACAGGCATGTGGTAAACCATACCGAGAGAAAGAAAGCACAGGATAGATACATAACATAGGGATCTCCTGAGGAAGTAAATCAGACAAAGTAGATTATCTCATGGAGTGAGCAAAGACAGATTCGTCATGGTTCGGTTCTTTCAATCAGAAGGGCTGCTTTTCCTGCTTTAGTCAATCAATGCAGAGCAACCTACGGAATTAGAGTCAAGAGTGAGTTCTTCTTTCTGAGTCTGAGCTAGAGGGAAACTCCGGCGCTGAAGCGCCTCATACTACCAGAAGAACTGTGTAAAATAAGTGAATTTCTCTAGTTGAGGCATGTGAGAAAGAAAAGAAGAAGGTCAATTTCCTTTTCAAGATATGGCAAACAGAAGGAGATTAAGGGGATTCCTGTCTTAAACTAAAGAGAAAGAGACTCTTTCCTGTCTTAGTAGTAGTTAAGAACGTTAGTCTAAAGGTTGGTTCGTTACCAACTACTAGTTTTGATCGCATCGAAAAGGCTTCCCAGTTCTATCTGAGTCAGAAGCAAGAGAAAAGACTAGGGGTTCTTCTATTCTATTGGCCTTTTTTTTTTCTTTTCCCGGATTGAGTTGTTTACATACTTTCAATCTCGTCCCCAAAATGGTCCAACTCGATTTGAATCCGTGCTTGAGAACGCTACGCACCTCTTTCTTAATGCTTTCTTTCCCCGGGTAGAAATGAAATTATTCTCTCCAAAACTGGAGTTGAAAGACATGCCATCTTACTAACGATGCTTTTCACTTGCTTGTAGGTCGTAGGCCGTAGCTGCACCGCTTTCTACTGCTGAGCGGAATCGTAGCTGCACAGCTTGACGGGATCGTAGCAGCTCAGATAGAGTAAATGGTTGGATTAGCTCCAGGCTCGTAAGTAAGAGAAGAGATTCTGGGTAGACAACCGATGGGAAATACACTCCGATAGGAGTATTGGAGAACATAGGTTTGGAACCCCAACTCAAAGAGGTTTGGCGGGCTGTAAGTATTACACGGGGAACCCCCTTTTTAAAACTTTTAACGGTTCTAGCTATATTTCTCCTAACGGAGTATTAGCCGATGGTTTGAGACTCGGTAAGGAGTGTATTCTAACATTCAGAGATTCTGGGTAAACCAATAGGAATTCCCTTTCCCAAGAGAGTTGTGCGCCGCATCGGTCAAATCTTGATCTTTTAGGGCATGCTGATGGGAGTTCGTGGGGAGAATTTATCATCTAGGTCCTCAAAACGCTGTTTTCGATGCTCTTTATGCGGCTCCTGTTCAAGAAAGTCTGCTCCCGCTAAACCCGTATCTGCTGCTCCTGCTGGCGCTAAAGAAATTGGTGGGGAAAAGCCAAGGGAAGGTTCGATGTAATTGACCTCGCGCTAAAGCAACTATTGGATTGGGGAGACATGAGTGCGGCTAAAGCCACTATTATCTTAGGCTGCTTCTCCAGCCATTTATCTCCTTAACGCATAAAAGAAAAGGGATAGATACATTAGTTGATTGACCAAGGAGCATTTCCAATTAGAAAGAGATACGAATTCCGCATTTCGAGAAAATGGCGCTAAAGCAATTGTTGCTATCGGCAAAGAACCAGCTAAAAAAGCGAAGTTGAAAACTAAAAACCTTACATTCATTCAACTTTCTTTGGAAAAGAGGACTACTACACCCCTTTCCCACCATGTTGACTCACTTCGTCCCTTACGGTTTAGCTTCACGCTTTGAGGAATTATAATTGAAAACCCTTTTCTTAGTTACTTTGTGGAATAACGTATCCTAAAAGTGAGAGTGGCCAGACTAGTTCAACAACAGCAACAGGTCTCCCTAATAGAACATTGGCGAAGAACATAAGCGGTTGAATCAGAGTACTAGGGCTAGGGGTAAGGTCATTCATGAGTCCTTTCTTTACTGTGTATGATGTCGAAATAGCATCTAGTAGTTAAGCTCGTTGGCTGAAAGCAGTGCCTGACGTGCCCTTTCATTACGTAACAAAAACCTTTGACTTGACGCGACGTAATGTAATAATAAGTAAGCAACCCTCAGCGTCACACCTTCGCTCAAAGCTCCTTTACTTTGACTTTAAGGGCGAAGCGAGCGGGTAAAGAAAGGGGCGAAGCGAAGAGAGAAGAATGTATGAGACTTGGTCTTAGAAGTGCATCCTTTACTGCCATTCGGTGCCCAATGAGCCGAATACAGATAGCAGAATAGGCGATACGATGGGAAGTCTCAATGAACTCACTCTGGTGTATTACCATTGGGAGAAGCGACCAAAGTACGTTGGAGAGGGAGGAAAGATTGCCCTTTGATTCGTGACTGATGCTGAAGACCTTAAGGTTCACCGTTCCCATCTCTCCCGACGGAAAGAGTGAGGTTCTCAAATAATTGGAAGACCGACTCGATCCACTCAGCAAATAAATAAAAGAAAAAAGACTGGAAGAGGAGAATGCGAACCTCAAGCTAAAATATGAAAAAATGAAAGGGGTAGCCTCAAAGAAAAGAGCAGAAAGAGATTAAATTGAACAGGAGAATCAAGAGTTGAAGAGCTTAGCAAAGTTCAATGCTACCAAAAATGTAGAGTTGTCAAGGGAAGTCGAAAGGCTACAATGGCAAAATATGGAGCTACAAGAACAACAGCGCTCGACCAGAGCCTATTTTATTTTGTTTGAGCAAGTGATACAACAACAAAGCAAAAGGCTTAATGAACTACAAAACGAAGTTGATTGTCTCGAGGATGCAAAAAAAACGTATACAAGAAGATCGCGAGAAGCTGAAAGCTGAAGCATGGGAAGTTGTCAACGGATTGAGACAAATTGGCAGATGGGCATGGGAGAAAGGAGGTGAAGCCTCGGATATGATGCAGTATGTCAAGCCCTGTCAGGAAGGAGAAGAAGAGATGATGAAGTTTTTAAGAGAAATGGAGAAGGAGTTTGACCCCTATAGCAGAAGGTTGTTAGACTGGCCTCTGAGTGGAATATTAATATTATCCTGCAACCATGTGTTGCAGACCAGTTACAGGTTGGTAAAACCTTGCTTGCTTACCGTAACCACCGAAACAGAGAGTATCAACCCATATGAACGAACACTCTCCCATTAAGGCTGCTAGTTTCAGGAGACCAATAAAATGGAATTCCAAAACCCCTTACTCTCTATAAGAACCTGGTTCAAGGAAATTAGATAATCAAACAAAGCAAAGGAAAGGTATTCGCCAGACCCGATCTCTTGTTCACTGCTTCATCGAATCGACTAGACTGTTTGACTCGCTCGAGCTAGACGACTAGTTCATCTCGAGTTTAAGTAAGGGACATAGGACGGACAGAGGTCTAGGGGAAGTCCGGAAAGAGGGCTTTAATTAATAAAAAAAAGACTTCTAGTAGACCCGGGAAGTAGTCCATTTTAGAAAGACGAGAAGGGGGAACCCGGTAATCAAAGTTACGATCAGGAAGGCTGAAATCCAGAAAAAAAAAAGTATCTGGAACACGCTGGTTCGAGTCCAGCTCGTGACAAAGCCAAAGGAGCGGGGAAGTATGAAGTGTCATATCATATCCCGAAAATGGAAGCAGAAAGGAACCTGATGGCCTGTTAGGTTAAGCAAAGAAGGTAGGCTACCCGGCTATCAAGTTTTTGAATCCCGTAAAGCTCACCATCGGTTAAGCCAAAGGAAGACGCTGACGCGCTTCACTCATGAACGGAACTTCGGTAAAGGAAGAACGCAGGTAACTGGGTTTATTCGTGAAAATCTGCTCGCTCTTATTCTGACGCTGTTCGTATTAATTATTCATGATTTATCCCTTTAATGGTCTCGATAGGGAGGCTTCCACGAACTATCCATAGCTTACTATAGAGCCGAGCCGTAAAGAAGCATCCAACCAATAAGTCTACTAAGTACTCGTGTGCTTATGCGTTCGTTTCCTTATATCCGCTTTTCTTTTATGGCTTTCTGGATTAGCTATCGCGCTTGCTTGAAGAGCCGATAAGAGGTCAGTGTCTTCTTTTCTCTTGACTACCTACTGTCCTTGTATCTAATTTTCTACCGGGCCCTCTAAGCAAGAATAAGAAGCCGGAGCAGCAACGAAGTCTAGTCGTAACATAAAAGCAGCACTTGAGTTGTCGCTTGTTGAGATTGATGGATATTTATATATCGGTTGCTCTTGCTCAACATTAGCAGTTCCTTGTCTTAGCAAGAGCTGTTTACAAGCATTGGAGCTATCACTCTTTGTTGAAGAGGCCCTATTTAGAGCTGTAGGGCATAGTCGTCTCAAAGGACAGACCCGGCAGAGTGGATAAAGAATTACCTCCACTTTGTATTTCTGCTTAGTGTCGCCTGGTATCGTAAGAATCCTAAAGACCAGGTGACTGGACATATTGCTTCTTTGCTAGTTCGCTTGAGTGGGTCTAAAACTTCCGTATTCTAGGTTATTTGGTACTGGCTTGTTTTGTGGACTCCTAGGAATTCCGTATAGAGAAAAAGACAGTCTTCAAGTTGAACTAGCTCTAGGGTTGCTGAAACCCCTTTGAAAGTCAGCCCTCTACTTATTGATCTCGGAATCACCAACCGGGAATTGTTTACTCTGCAGTAACGAACTGATCATTGTCCATGGTACGGGATTTCTGATGCCTGGTCTACGGTTAACTAATTGTTTAAGAATCTTTCCAATGAAGTATGATGCGTAAGAGATGCTGAACCCAGAGTGAACGAGAATAGACTAGCCCTACTTCTTCCATTAAGGCTATCTTGAGCGGCTGGGGCCATTTTATGCTTTTGGTCTACCCTCGTTGCCTGACGAGCGTGAGAAAGTAACTTCCACTTTTTCTTAAGCAAGAGTCAATAAGTTCTTCACCAGGCTTCCTCTCCATCCTTCTTCCTGGCTCACTCCCACTACGTGACTCTGAATATCTGTGCCTTGGGAAAGTTAAGCGCTTCTTGCTAATGTCCTTATAGCATATAGATAGTTAGGATAGGGCATAAGGATGAAACAAGCTTGTAGAGCTTGGTTAAGGTTGAACTTGGCTTTGGTTCCAGAGATGGGTTCTGTGGCGAACTCGAGTTGAATAAGTTCCTCAAGGTATATAAATCTCTCTTTACCAAGGAAAGGCGCTTTTATACTTTCTTTAGAGTAGGGCGCGGCGAAAGAGCATTCCTTATAGAACGATTACCTGAGAACTCCTATATGCTTGCATCAGGGTCAAAGTACCAAGAGCCTTCGACGGAGTACATGTTTTTGAAGTTCCATTCTTTCCTAGCGGGTTCAAATCCTCTTTTAGTCAAGGATTTTAAAAGATTATATGATTTGCAGATTTGGATTGTAATTGAGCCTAGAATCAGTGGCGAGAGAGCTACTAAAGTGATCAAGAAAACTGCTTTCCCTAACTCTCATAGAGTGGAGGCTGTGAGATTCTCTGGAGGTATATGGCTTTTATGGGATGACTCCAAGGTCACTATTGAGGCTGTTAGACATCATCAGCAATACCTTCACCTCAAAATGACTAAAGACTTGCACTGGTGGTACTTGACAGCAATCTATGTCTCTCCTATTGAACTAAAGAGGAAGGCTTTACGGGAGGAAGTCCATTCTATTGCTGGCCTAATCAATTCCCCGGCTGGAAATTTCAATACTCTTTCTTCTCCTACTGAAAAAGAGGGAGGAAATCCAGCTTCTATTAGAAAGTGTGCTATTTTTTCTAATTGGATTGAAAATTATGGTCTAATTGATCTTGGTTCTACAGGTCCCCAAGTCACTTGGAAAAGAGGTAATGTGCAAGAGAGGCTAGATAGGGCATTGGGCAACCTACCTTGGCAGGAAAAGTTCTCCACTAATCTTATTCAGTTGCCTAGAATTGGCTCTGATCACAGGCCTATTCTAATTAAAGTCAGTACAGAGGATGCTAGAAGTAAGCAAGACAGACCTTTCAGATTTCAAGCCGCCTGCTTACTTCATGCAGAGTTTGATGATTTTCTTAAAAGGAATTGGAGACAGAGTGGGGACATTGCTACTAGTATTGAAAGATTAACTAAGCAGATGCAGGATTGGAATGTCAATACTTTTGGAAAGATTTTCTTATGGCGGGGAAAAGGTTGCTTGCCAGGTTGAGTGGTATTGAAAGGAAGCTAGAGATCAGGTCAAATCCTCACAAGGTGAGATTGCAAAGCCAATTACAAGCTGAGTATGAGGAGATCCTCCACCAGGAATAGATTCTGTGGTATCAGAAATCAAGACAGGATTGGATCAATCTTGGGGATCAAAATACCAACTTTTTTCATGCTCATTAGGAAAAAGCAAAAGAAAGTCAAAGAACTCAAAGTCAACTCTGGAGAATGGTCTTATGATCAAGAGATACTAAAGAAGCATACCTGTCAGTTCTTTCAGGATTTGTATTGTGTGAGATTTGGCCCTCATCAATGCTATGAAAGCACCTCTTCTTACCACCCCCTGAGTGAGGATCAGATCAACCACATCTCTACACCTGTCACCCCAAGAGAAATTCAGAAGGCAGTCTTCTCCCTCCACCCATATAAAGCACCTGGTCCGGATGGTCTCCATGCCCTATTTTCTCAAAAAGAGTGGCGCTCTTCAGTTTGTGAGTTTATTCAACAATGTTTTCAAAATCAGGAAGTGTGTGCTAATATTAACCATCCCATGTTGACCCTTATCCCTAAGGAATATGAACCTCATTCCATCAGGCAATTCAGACCTATTGGCCTTTGTAATGTCATTTACAAATTCATCACTAAGGTCATCTCCAATAGACGAAAAATGGTGATGCCTGAACACCTTAGACTTAATATACAATCTTTCTTCAGAGCAGGAACAGACCAGTCAAAGGAAGACACATAAGCAATAAGATTGTGATTGCACTGGAAAGTATACACTCTATGAGAGCAAAGAAAGGAAAGAGAGGATTCATGGCAATCAAAGTTGATCTTGAGAAGGCTTTTGACAGCCTTAGATGGGATTTCATTGAAGAAAGTCTACTCAAAGCTAAGGTTCCTAACAATCTTGTCAACTTAATTATGTCATGCATTAAAACTAAGGCAGGTGCTATGGAATGGGGAAAAGACTGAGAGTTTGACTCCTACTAGAGGGATTAGACAGGGTTGCCCCTTACCCCCCTACATCTTTGTGCTGTGCATAGGGAGACTAGCCCATGGGATTAGAGACTGACTACAGACTGGAAAATGGAAGGCTGTGAGACTCAGAAGATCAGGGATGACTATCTCACACCTCTTTTTGCAGATGACTTCATTCTATTTGCTGAAGCTACTATGAGACAAATGAATGTGATCACTGACTTCCTTGATTTATTTGCTGATGTTTCAGGGCTCATGGTTAGCAAAGAAAAGACTCAATTCTACACTTCCCCTAATGTCACCACTACTGAAATCAAAGAACTTGAGAGGCTATCTACTTTTCAACACACAAAGGATCTAGGGAAGTATCTGGGTGTGCCATTATTACATGGCGGAACTACTAAACTGACTTATCAATACATAATTGAAAAGACCCAGAGAAGGTTAAATGGTTGGAAAGCTAATAATCTCTCTCTAGCTGGCAGGATTACCTTATCTAAGGCCGTGTTGAACACTCTTGCTGTCTATTCCATGCAGTCTGCTGTCCTTCCCATGTCAATTTCTAAGAAGCTGGATGCTCTCATCAGGAATTGAATTTGGGGGGACACAGCTGTCAAAAGGAAGACAGACCTTCTTAGCTGGAATCAGATATGCAAGCCCAAAAAGAAAGGGGGTCTGGGAATTAGAGAGACTGACCACATGAACCTTGCCTTTATGATGAAGTTAGCTTGGGGGCTGATGACAGAACACAACTCTCTCTGGGTTCAAGTCTTGAAATGCAAGTATTTCCAACATGGCAACTGGAACCCGGACAAAAAAGAATCATCATGCCTTTGGAAAGGAATTGAATCAGTTTGGCATATCACTGCTGAAAATAAGCTATGGCTCATTAACAATGGGAATTCAGCCAAATTTTGGAGAGACAGGTGGATACCCAACCTTCCTGTGTTGGAGAAGCTTACCAACAATACCTTGCTGCCTGACATGCCTGATCTGTCTGTCAAAGACTATGTCACTGCTTCCGGTGAGTGGAACTGGAGAGTCTTACACTATTTTCTACCTCACACTGCTTTCTCTTGCAGGGTTCAAAGCACCTGAGAACAATGATGAAGAGGATGAAATTCTTTGGAGCTTATGCAATACAGGGAAGTTGACTATAAAATCTGCCCCCTGCGGGTCGAGCCTCCTTTTCAGTCGCCCTCTACAACTAAGTCAGTTGAGCTCTTTCGGCTCCTAGACCAGCTTATGATCTTCCCAACGACCGGTAATTCCTTATCCGTAAAGCAGTAAACCCAGTTATAAAGGCAATGGCAATCAAGTAAAGCAGGAAAGTCATCAGGCTAAGAGCCTATTCTTGCAACAGACGTGGCATAATTGCTAAATCAGTTCCTTCCTTCCCTCTTTCCCGTTCGGGGATAAGTTTCATCTTTATTGCTTAAGTAGAGTAGAAAGAGTTCATAGAGAGCTATCAATCAGTTCAATATTCCGCATTCACTCGGTTGACTAAGACTAAACCGTTTTGTTTTCTTGAGAGATGCGAATGAATAGCCTACTTTCGTAACCACGAGAATGGGAATTTGCCAACTGACCTTCAGAGATGGGAATCAACTTGCCTGCTTCTAGGCCTTTTCCTTAAGCGCTAGTTATATTCACGATGGTTCAGTTCAGCTTCGAGCTACTAAATTACCTAAAAAGATATATTAATATTCCCCGATCTACGAAAGAGTATGTTACCACGGAGTGGTAACTAGAACTCGGTAGCGAGCCTTTTCTCGGCCTTACGAGGGGCGTAGCGTGTCCCTATTCCCTGCTCACTCTTTTTAAAGTGCCTGTTATGAGTGATTACTATTACTCTACAGCCGGAGCGTTTAGTACTAGCGCATCAGAAAGATAGGCCAGAATGCTACGGTAGGACGCAAGGGGTTTGGCATCGAGTCTCCGTGGATTTGACAAATGTTGCTTTAACATAGTCCATACAATTATTGACCATTGTAGGCCAGTAGTACCCCCATCTGTTTGAGCTTAACTTGCATCTTTGGCCCAGACCGTGGGCACCACACACCCCTGAATGTACTTCGTACATGGCTTGCTTTGCTTCATCACTAGACAAACATCTCAGCCACAGCATAAGACTTTCTGTATAAAGTTTCGTTTAAATACACACTGAAGAATCAGCCTTCGAAGCTGGGTGATTTTGTGGCTTTCTTCTGGCCATCTGCCGTGCTTAACGTAGTTAATAAGAAAATGTCTCCAATCTTCAATAGAGACTTCCATGCAGGGAGCCCTTTCCACTATGGTGACAGCATTGCAATCCTGGATAAGTTCTTTCAGGCAGGACCCTGTCATGTATAATGACTTATGTTCTGCCACCAGGGGGGCTGCTAGAGCGGCTACTAACTTGGCGAATGCGTCTGCCTTGTCGTTCTTTTTCGTGGCAGAAGCTTGAACTCTTTTATGAGCTCCATAGCCATGGCGTGGTAGGGTATTCATTCTGGTTTGCGTACTTCATATGTACCCTAGAGCTGGCGAATGATTAACTGCGAACCCCCATAGATCATGAGGACCTTTATACCAATTTGTAAGACTACCAGGAGGCCGGCAATGAGCGCTTCGTACTCAGCTTCATTGTTTGAACAGCCTTTCAGTTTCGCAAAATAGAAATGGTTAACGCCTTTCTGTGGTGTGACGAATACAATTCCTGTGCCTGAACGTAGAGTTTGATCTTCAATTTGTTCTGGGTGTGCCGCCTTCCCACTTTGGAAATCCGGCCTCGACCGTAAAGACTGATTCATCAGGAAGGTCCGTGTTCAGGGGTCTGGAACTGGATGCGCTGCCAGGAAGTCTGCAAGGGCTTGTCCTTTGATCGCGGGCATATAGGATAACAAATTCAATTAGTAAAACTGCCCATTTGGCTAAATTCAATTCCCCGATAGTGCTGATCTTGTCATGATGTAGGATATGAGCATGGTTTGATGTGCCAACCTGAGCTTTTTGACTGGGAATAGTTGTGCGAGGCACATCTTCTCGATAGGCGAGTATTTGTTCTCTGCATCCACCATCATGCGGCTTAAAAAAGGCCCTTTCCCGCCCTTCATCATTCTTTTTTTCGAGCAAAGCGCCTAAGGAATTGTCCATAACTGCTATGTATAAGATCAAAGACCTTCCTTTCTCTGGAGCTGCCATTTAGTATTTAGTAAATATTCCTTCAGGCTTTCGAAGGCGTGTTGGCATCTTCCTGATAAATTGGAAATGAACCGTCGTATATTTTAAATACTAACCTTCCTTGGAGAGATTTGAGCTCTTTCAGGTTTCTGGGTGGGGTCATTTCTTGAGGGGCCCTTTCTTTTTTAGGGTCGACCTCTTTAGCTCTTTGATTGACGAGAAACCCTTCCAGTTTTCCTGATGTGACACCAAAGGCGCATTTTTGGGGATTAAGCCTCAACTGGTACTGACGTATTCGGTCAAAGAATTTGATTAATGCCGCACAGTGTTCATCTCTGCCCCTAGACTTCACTATCATGTTATCAACATATACTGAAACCTTTTTTTTTATTATGCAACATGTCATGCAACAAGATTGTAGTTGCCCTTTGATATGTTACCCCGGCTTTTTTAAGTTTCTTTTTTAAGTAAAGGCATGACACGGTAGAAAAATCTTCCCCACTATAAAATGGGTTTTCTGCATATCTTCTGGCGCCATCTTTATTTGATTGTACCCTGAGAAGCCATCCATGAAGGATAATAATTCATGCCCCGCTGTATTGCCAACCAAGATTGAAATGTGTGGCAAAGGGAAATCCTCCTTGGGACCTACTTTGTTGAGGTCGCGAAAGTCAACGCACATGCGGATCCTGCCTTTAGCTGCTTTTCTACTTCCTCTTTGATTTTCAACGTCTATTCGGGCCTAATTCTCCTCAGTTTCTGCTTGACTGGCTTGGCATCAGAATACAAAGGGATTTTATGCTGAACTATGTCTGTGCTGAGTTCAGGCATATCATCCTAGGACCATGCAAAGACATCCTTGTATTCTTTCAAAAGGTCAATCAGGCTTGTTCGTTCTTCGAGAGTCAAATCAAAGTGGTTCCTATCCCTAACCTCTTGCGTTCGTCTGCGGTCCCTAAATGAATTGGTTGGGTTTATTCCATGACGGGTTGAGCCTTCCTTTCCTCTGATCTCTCCACCATTTCCAAGAGTTCAGGAGGAGTTTCACCATAGGTTTCTTCCTCATCTACCTGCATGAGGCAGTGATTCTTGGAAGGGGAGTTAAGGTCTGCTATTTGTTTTCCTTTTTTTTTCAAGATTTTAAGCATCTCATCATCATCAACAAACTCCGACACGTAAGCAAACCTAGATTGAATTTCATTGCAAACCACAAGTTCCTTGATTACAGACTCTCTGGCCTCCAGGGCCGACCTCTCGACGATAACAGACATTGACAGGACAGACTTCAGACCATCCTAAGAAGAGGTTACATTAAACAGGGACTCCACGGACTTGAGGAAGATTTTGTTTGACTTTGAATTTCCATAGGCAAGACTAGCCAGGAAGGTAGTACCAAAGAAGGATCATTTGGCATAGGGGCTCTGGTTGGACTCATTTTGATATCGACGTCTTAACAGAGCCTTTTCCGGAAAGCGACACCGATAGCGCGGTGAATCAACCGGGAGCAAGGGCGGCGCGCGGCGATGAAGTGAAGCAAGACCCTCCTACCAACCCCATATTGTCCGAAATATGAGCTTGGAATCGTCCCTCCGAAATCGAATTGTAGCACTAGAAAATGACCAAACCCTCTTCCTACTTGACAAGGAAAGGGGCCTGGGCCTCTATTGGACCGAAGTCAAAATCACCCTCGATCAAGCTTCCTCCCAGAAAGAATATAACCGCTTGCTCGACTTCGAGAATAGGGATCTACAAATGCGTGAGCTGAAACATTCCTGTTATGCTCTCTTTCAACAAGTAGTTTCGGCTAATCCTGACCTGTTGAATAATTCCTACTACCAGAATCCCGAAAAAGCCTTGATTTCATTTCTGGAGGATATGCGGGACGAGCTGGAGTGTGAACTCCCGGAAAGTCTGATCGAAGTGGACCCACATGAAAAAGAAATTCTGGAAGATGTACAAAAGGATTTTTTAAAGTATGGTGGAGGATCTTATTTTGTTAAAAAAATTGTAGGCTTTGTTGATTAAGAGTACGTACGGTGGAGGTTGGTTGAAGATGATGTTACGCGGCGTTCAGAACCAGCCTTGAAGTGAATGAATTAGAAAAAGAAGTAAGGAAATGAGACGACTCCTTCTTGACCTATATCGCTTCGATTTTGCATTCCCAGCTCTAACGGTTCTAAAGTTCCATATTTATTTATATTTGTGTGGAGGCCGAGATTGTTGGTTTTGTCAATTTCCAGTAATGAAACGACTACCATTTGAAATAAAAATGGTAGTCCAACTACTCTTTCTTTTATTTATAAATCATCTTTCTCGTTCTGTTTTCATACTCTTCATGGATGAATTGTCACAAGCGGTTGTCCCATTTTTACGAAATAGTGGCGGAATGAACAGTGGGTTTAGTTTCCCTCCAACCCCTCCTGAGCATTCAGGGGGTATGCTGACGGTTGTTGGTGTGGAAAAAGAAACCGAAAATTCGGTCGAACTCGACCCAGGTACATCATCTAGGACTGGCTCTGAAAACAGATCTGAAGAGATTTCCCGGCTTCTCTGTAATAAACTTCTCCAGGAATGCCACGACAAGGAACAACAAATTTTGGATAGTCCCTTAATCCAAGACGAATTTTTTAGAGCGCACAAGGACTACCCCCAAACAGCTCCATTGCTTTCGCAGAAGGAAGCCCTAAGGAGAGTCTTGGAGGAAGTCATCAAAAATGAGAAGGCAAAGAGGGCTTCCAATATAAGTGAAGTCCGATTATACAAGAGATGGTTGTCAAAAATTTGTAATCGACTGTCCGAAGAGGATAAATATCATGCGGGCGGATATCGGCAGATTAAAGTCAGACGATCAGATGTTGTTATATTGGGAAAAATTTATGATACATATACAAAATGGAATGACCAAAATCACTGATGTTATTATATTAGCTGTGAATTTGAACTTTTTGGTCTTTTCTCTTTCTTTGGATGTTACGCGGCGTTCAGAACCAGCCTTGAAGTGAATGAATTAGAAAGAACGAAGAAGTAAGGAAATGAGACGACTCCTTCTTGAACTATATCATAAAAAGATCTTCCCCTCCACACCAATCACGAGTTTTTCTTCATTCCTCTCGTATATCGTCGTAACGCCCTTAATGCTAGGTTTTGAAAAAGACTTTTC
>JANIHY010083781.1:0-17261 GCA_027479065.1 Erythroxylum brevipes
AAAATGATTTCTGCTTATTTGTCAATTTATAAATGTGTTATCCACGAGCTTCCGAGCTCACCCCCCTTTCATCCCCATCTCCAGGTTCCGAGCAGGAGATCGGATGAAAGAAATTCAAGTTGTCTGTTCGTTTTGTTCTGTTTGTAAATTGTGTACTTGAGATTTTTGGACAAGTTTTGTAAATGGCTTACCATGCCATTAAAGTGTATTGTGTATCCATTTTGGGAATGTATTATGAATTCTGGACATATGTATTGGATTAAGTTATGGTTTGGATTGTGTTTGGATGAATTTGATTGATTGTAAATTATTAAAATGTATAAGGTTTGAGTTATGGATTTAGAGTTGTGTATGATGATGGGTTATGGTTATGTATGAGAATGATTGAAGTATTTAGAACTAAGATTGCATTTGTTTTTGCTGAGATCCCGGAAGGAGGGTCCGGTGGATTTGATGATTGTATGATTGATTGGGATATGTTTTTAGAAGTGTATTTTGGACCCTTGCAGGTTTTGGGTTAGGTCAAAGGCAGCCGTTATGCTGTCGAAATTTTGTTAGATAACAAGTTGAAAATGAATGAAAATAAGATTAAGATATGTGTGATGATGGCTTATGGGACTTATATGAGTGATAAAAAGTTTGTTATGAATTGAGAAATGGATTGAGGACACTTTCCAAGAAAGAGGAAAGTGTAATTTTGATTTGCATGAAGTTTGATTAACGAAAGGAATAAGAATAAGAAAAACATTTATACCGGATTTGGAAAGTCTAGGTTTCCAACGCGATTGTGTTTCTTCGACAATTGTTCTCGGATGTCGGATATGTTCTGCTTTGATTTGTCTCCGCCATATGTTTTGATTTATCCAATTTGTATTTTGCTTCCGTATTTTGGTATTCGTACTTTGTTTCGCATTCGATACTTCCGTTATTCCATTTTGATTCGAGTATTCGCTTCGCTTTCGATTCTTTTGCTTTGTGATTCGAGTTTGTTTTTGCTATTGGTGCTATTGGCTTTCGCATTTCGCTATTTGCCTCGTTCTGGTTGTTCCGCTCTTCGTTAGTCCGGTTGGGATCCGGATCCCAGATCGGGTCCTAACAGAAGGAGTACATTAGGATTGTGCAGCTCGTCTGTAGGACAGCTCGCGATAGGCTCGATCGGTCGGACATCAATGCTTAGTGCATGATTGCCCGTGATAGGCCCGATCGGTCGGACATCAACGCTTAGCGCATGAAAGCTCGTGATAGGCCTGATACATCGACGCCGAGCGCATGAAGGCACTTGGTTTAATTATTACTAACGACGCGTGCCCTCTGATAGATTTTCAAAATTTGAAACGAGGTGTCCTTTTAACTGCCGCGTAGCTGTCATGGGCGTCTTTTCAGCCGTTACGCCGTTAAGGGTCATCAGTTAACCCTAATTTGGACGGCCCAGATTTTGCTGCGCGTCCAAGTCCCATCCGTACGCCCGCTCAGTGTCTTGTTATAATTGCTCGGAATTGACACATTTCTTCACTTTCTGCGTGTTTGATTCTTCAATCTTCATTTCCTCCCTTCTTTATCTCCCTGTTCGAAGTCATAGAAATTTCCTTTCTCACCGTCAACCAAATCCCCAGTTCCAGTCTCTAAACTAGGTATGTCCTTCTTCCTTTCCTCACTTGTAAGTGTGATTTTCAGTAACCATGTTGTCAACTAGCTCTAGGAACGAATCTAGCTCCCCCTCTCCTTCTCCATCGCCTCCTAGCCAGCCTTCATCACCGGCATCCCCGAGTCCTAGTGGGGAAGTAAGTACGGTTCTGAGGGAGCTCCATCAGGAACTGGTCGTCGAAGGAGCTTTACAGGTTGTTGGGTCGCTGGAGATAGCGGTGGAGGCGCCAGAAGCCGGCGAAAATGAGGCGTCGGAGTTAAGGGGGAATGAGGAAATCAGAGCGAGTGCCCGAAAGGATGAGCAAATTGTTGAGAAACCACCGAGCGACCCTTCGACGATGACCGAAAGGGAGCTGAATCGGTCGGTTATTAAGAATAATATCCCCTCGTCTTGGGGGCCTACGCTAGTTGGCCGGAACGAAAGGATTTATGGCAGTGGGGGCAACTATTTTGTTGTGACAGAGAGCTTTTTCTCGGTCGGTGGTGTGAAGCTTCCATACGCCCCGATCATTAATGAGGTATGGCGCGCTTACCAATTAGGGCCGAGCCAGATTCCCCCAAATGGCTAGAGGCTCATCAACAGTCTGGCTTTGCTGTGCCATAATTTCGAGTGTCCTCCATCAATTGGCGTCCTGTGTCATTTTTTTAGAATGAACCAAAGCTCAAGCGTCGGGGCTGGGATTTGTCACCTCCAGTATAGGGATGCAAGGTATCGTCCTGCTGGAACAGTGGGATCAATCAAAGCGTGAAAAACGAAGTACTTCTTTGTGAGGCCCTCAGGATCAACTTTTGAATCCCGACCGTGGAGGTATCCTCTGGCTGAGAAATGGAATGATATTGCCGACTACACCTTTCGAGGGAGGAATGGGAAGTGATCGGTAGGATTAAGGCGCTCGGTCGGTATTCTTTCGACCATCTCATTCTGGGGTATCGTGGAGGGGCATCATTCGATGCCTTTTTAATTGATCCCCCTCCTCGAATTAGAGGGCTGGAAGAGGAGATTGCCCCTCCTGGTTAACTCCTCGTAGTTTATTTATCTTTTGTATTCATAAGTATTAATTTCGATTTCTAATCTGCTTCTATAATTGTGCAGCTATGGTGAAGGTCAAGGATTTTTCCGGGTCTTCCTAAATCCAAAAGGCAAGCCAAGGGGCCTAGAGCTTCTTTGAAGGTGAAGAAGCAAAGGAAGGAGGCAGAGGCCAGCGAAGATCGCTCAGCCAATAGAGTTAGACCAATCTACAGCGTTGCTGGCCCTTCCGTCCACTGAGGACCGACCTGGCGTGTCAGTGTCGTTGTTGGTCCAACCGTTGAGTGCGGACCGAGCAGATTTGGAGGAGGAAGAGATGGAGCCGCCGCTCAAAAGAAAGAGGACTGCTCGGAGTGCTGGTTGATCGTCCAGTCAACTGGAGAGAGAAATGGGGGAAAAGCAAGCACCCCGATTGGATAAAGGCAAGGGGAAATAGCGAGCTTTCAGCGGTAGAAAATGGGTCTCCACGATCAGTCTTGATAAGATTGTATCGCTTAGGGACATCAACGTCGCTCTGCATGTTGCCCAAAAGGCTGTTCCTCTTGAGGACGAGAAATTTTTGGATACGTTGAGCAATAAAGAGCTGATGGCTAGTCTCGTCCGTGGTTGTGCCAGGGATATGACGTTCGCCTCTGCGATCTATCAACGTCTTGATCAGCTCGATGAAGTGAGCCAAACAATGGACCGGGAGGTTCACGACCTTCTTGAGCAAGTTAATACTCTAAGAGCTGAACTTTCAGAGGCAAAGGAGGAGAAGGACGTCTTACGAGCCCAACTCTCTTCAATGGAGGAGGAGAAGAGTATTTTGGAGGAAGAGAAGGGCGTTTTGAGAGTTCAACTCGCTTCGGGGGAGGAGGAGAGGAGTAGAGTGATTGCTTCCAGGGTCGAGCTGGAATGTGAATGCCGAGTGTTGAAGCTCCATGTTGAGGGCCTAAGGCAAAAGGTGCTCGATGCCACTAGAAGGGTGAGAGTGGAGGAGGAGCTCCGTTCGAAAGCCTTCCGAGAGTTTCATGAGGCGGTGAAAGAGAAAATAAACGTCGAGAAGAAAATGCTGGAGCTGCAAGGCTCCATCAAGGAGCAAAGGATTGAGGCGATCATGCGATGGAAAGAGCGGTATTTGCAGGAGGAGTGTCTGGAGTTTGCCTGTGACTTGGCTCTTTTCATCTCGAGGAGCTGCCACAACGTTTGCGTCCCTGATGGGTCGGAGGGTCCTTCATTCGAGGACTATGTCGAGCCGATGCTTCCCTCCGAGCTCGGCCTTTCACTCAAAGAGATAAGAGAGATAGCCGAAAAGGAAAGAGAGGTCTTGGCGGATGAGATGCTGGATCTGAGTTCAGATGAGGAAGAGGATGTCTCTCCATTGTCTTCTCCTGCCGATCTGGTTGTTGGCCCTTCTCCTGCCGATCTGGCTGCTGACCCTTCCTCTTCCCCTGAAGGATCAAAATAAAATTTCCCCTTTTCAATGCTCATCTGGTTGGGCTTGTGGCCAGAACATTAATTCAAGGAAATAGAGTTTTTTTATTTTTCATTACCACCTTTATTTATCATGTTGAGATTGAGCGATCTTTTCAAATAGCATGGTCGACCGAGACAAGAGAACTTGGCCGAGCGATGGTGAGGTTGAACGATCCAAGATTTTAGCTCTTGGCATCGCCTGGTTCCAAGATCCTGCTTGGAAATCGAGCTGAGCGACGTAGGGGCCGAGCAATGTAGAGGCCGAGTGATCCAAGATTTTGGCTCTTGGTATCGCCTGGTTCCAAGATCCTATCTTGGCAACCTAGCCGATCGATGTAGAAGTCTAGCGATGTAGAGGCCGAGCGATCCAAGATTTTGTCTCTTGGCATCGCCTGGTTCCAAGATCCCGTCTTGGCAACCTGGCCGAGCGATGTAGAGGCCGAGCGATCTAAGATTTTGGCTCTTGGCATCGCCTGGTTCCAAGATCCCGTCTTGGCAACCCGACCGAGCGATGTAGAGGCCGAGCGATGTGGACGGTGATCAGTTGGTGAAATTTTCTCCTCTTGCCAAATTTAATGAGATTTTTCTTGCCAAGAAATTTGAAACCCCTTTATTGACGATGACAAGGGCGTGGGTCGTTAAAAAACCTGACTGGCAGGGCCAGGAAAAAGGTTCCCACAAGTTGCGTGTACAATAAACAATAATAAACAAAGAAATAAGAGCTAAAATAAAGCTTATCTATTGGTAGAACGTCCTCAGGTTTTGAGAATTCCAGGGCCTCGGTAGAATCTTCCCGTTCGTATCGCGCAAGATGTAAGAGCCGTGTTCGGCTTGTTTGACCACTTGATAGGGTCCTTCCCATGTCTGACCGAGCTTCCCAGGATGCTTTCCAGCCTCCTCAGCCTTTCGCAGAACGTACCCAACGGCCTTACCCTTTTATTGTAAAACTTTGTTGCTTTTTTTCTGATGGCTTCTGAACAAGCGGCTGCCCTATCTCTAACTTCACTGAGAAGTACTAGTTTTGCCTTGCGGGCTTCATCATTCCTTTTTTCTTCGTAACTCGAAACTCGTTGGTTATGCAGTACTACTTCTACTGGGACTAAGGCCTCTACCCCGAAGGTTATTCTGAACGTTGTCTCACCAGTGGCCCCTTTTGGGGTTGTTCTGTATGCCTACAACACTTCATCTACTTCGTCCACCCAAGTCTTGCGTCCATATAAGCACTTCTTGAGAGCGCTCATTATCTTCTTGTTAGTATTCTCCGCTAGACCATTACTTTGAGGGTGAGATACTGAGATCAACTGGAGCCTTATCTTCAGTCATTCACAGAAATCTTTGAACTTGTCATTATCAAACTGCCTACTATTTCTGTAACCAAAACCATAGGCATCCCAAAACGGCTCAGTATATTTTTGCACACGAAGTTTTCAATTTTCTGCTCTGTGATGGTGGTGACCGCTTCCGCTTCTACCCATTTAGTGAAGTATTCGACTGCCACTATCAAAAACTTCTTCTATCCCGGACCAAGAGGAAAAAGACCTAGTATATCCATTCCCCATTGAGCGAAAGGAATGGGATGGCTCACAATTTTCAACTGCTCGGTCGGCTAGTGAGACAAATTGCTATTCTTCTGGCAGGCCTCACATCGATTAACTTTCTCTTGACAATCCTTCTTCATCGACGGCCAATAATACCCCTGTCTGATCAATCTGTGAGCCAACATTCTACCTCCTAAATGATTTTCGCACATTCCTTCATGAACTTCAGTCATTGCTCGTTCTGCCTCTTCTTCATCCAAGCAACATAGTAGCAGCCAGTCATAAGAACGCTTGTACAAGATGTCACTAACAATCACATATTCGTCCGCCTTTACCCTCAATTTCTTGGCCTCCAAAGCTTCTGCCAGCTGTGTTCCCTTTAGGAGGTACTGCCTGATCGGCTCCATCCAACTTGACCGTTCATCGTCTGCTTGAAGGACTTCAGTAGCCCTCTGGATGCTAGGTTGGTCGAACCGCTCGACCAAGATGTTGTTTCTGGCATTCTGATCGGAAGCCATCCTGGAAAGTGCGTCTGCCTGAGCATTTTGGGTTCGCTCTATTCTGCTGACCGAGCATTGCTCGAGATTACTCAACTCCTATTTTACCAATTCTAGATGCTTGATCATGCTGTTCCCTTTAGCTTCATACTACCCAGTGACTTGACCAACCACTATTTGGCTATCACTGTACACCTTTAGATGCTTTACTCCCATCTCTTTTGCCAACTGAAGGTCGGCAATTAGAGCTTCGTATTCTGCCTCATTATTGGATGCTCTAAACTCTAACCGAAGGGCATACTCCACATTTTCTTCTCATTGTGGGCTGATCAATACCACTCCTGCTTCGCATCCCTTAGCGTTCGACGACCCATCAACAAATAAGCTCCAGGCAGGGCGTTGCTCACGCTGCGAGTCAGGTTGACTCATTTTTGCAATGAAGTCCGCCAACACTTGGGCTTTGATCGTCGTTCTTGGTTTCTAGTGTATATCGAATTCCCCCAGCTCTACTGCCCATTTTATTAACCGCCCAGAGGTTTATAGCTTTTGGAGGCACTGCCTGAGGGGTTGGTCGGTCCATACCTCGATGGTATGACTCTGGAAGTAGGGCCTTAGTTTCCGTGCCGCAGTTATCATGGAGAGAGCTAGCTTTTTTATAGACGCATACCGCGTTTCTGGTCTGTTTAATACCTTACTGATGTAGTAGATCGGGAATTGCTCCTTACCATCCGATCGAACAAGGACTGCGCTGATCGCCTCCTCTGTGATTGCCAAATAAAGAATCAGATTCTCCCCCTCAACTGGCCTCTGCAAGATGGGTGGACTGGTCAGATATTGCTTCAAGTGCTAGAATGCTTGTTTGCACTCATCCAACCACTGGAACTGGGTCACATCTGCCTTCCTCAAATTTTTAAAGAAAGGGAGGCACTTGTCCCCCATTCTGGAGACAAATCTGCTCAGAGAAACTATCCGCCTGGTCAGTATCTGTACATCCTTCAAGCATCATGGCGAGGGCATTTGGACAATGGCTTCGATCTTTTCTAGATTAGGCTCGATCCCCTGCTGAGTAATCATAAATCCCAAGAACTTCCCAGACGCTACACCAAAGACGCACTTCTCGAGATTCAACTTCATTTGGAATTTATTGAGGGTCAGGAAGACTTCTCTAAGGTCCTCCATATGTTCGGCAGCTGTCTTGCTTTTGACCACCATGTCGTCCACATACGCCTCGACTGTTCTACCGATCTGTTTTTTAAAAACTTCCATGACGAGCCACTGGTAAGTAGCCCCCGCATTTTTCAGACCGAACGACATCACCTGGTAGCAATATGTTCCCTAGTCAGTTATGAAAGCCATTTTTTCTTCATCTTTGAGGCTCATTTTTATTTGATGATAACCAAAGAAAGCATCCAAGAAGCTGATGAGCTCATGTCCCGCCGTGGAGTCTACCAACTGATCGATCTTGGGCAGTGGGAAACTGTCTTTCAGGCATGCTTTGTTCAAGTCGGTGAAATCAATGCACATTCTCCACTTCCCTTTCTTCTTCTTCACCAATACCACATTGGCTAGCCATTCGGGGTACTTGACTTCCCTAATGAACCCGACTTCAAGTAGCTTCTCTATTTCTTTCTCGATCACCCCCTGTCGCTCCTTGCTTGCCATCGCTTCTTCTGTCTGACCGACCTGTAGTTTTTCTGAATGCCCAAGGAATGGGATGTTACCGATCGAGAGATTCCAGGAATGTTGCTCGGTACCCAAGTAAAGATCGATCGGTTCTCTACCAAGCAACTTGTGATTGCTACAGCCAACCCTTGTTCGAGTTCGGCACCCAAATTTGTGAATTTAGATCGGTCTTCTTCATCCAGTATGACCCGCTGAGTTTCTTCTGCAAGGTTCATCCTCTCGATTTCTTCATCTGCTCTTACATCAAGAGAACTTGCCAATACTACCGCTCCCTCGAGGGTTCTTGTTTCTGCTAAGTAGCATTCCCGAGCGATTCTTTGTTGACCCCTGACAATGCCGACGCCATGGGGTGTTGGAAATTTCATCGCCTGATAATAGGTTAAGACGACAGCTCTGAGGGCGTTTTGTGTGGCTCTTCCAATTATGGCATTATAGGCTCCTACGAACTTCACAACTAGGAATTCGACATTCTTCACTACTTGGAATGGCTTCTGTCCAAACTTTACGTTCAGCTGGACTCGAGCGAATGGATAGGCGGATGCTCCCGTTACCCCTTTGATTGGCCTCTCTATCGGCAGTAGCCGTTCTTTCGGAATCTCCATCTGCTTAAAAGCATCGTAGTATAACAGGTCGACCGAGCTGCCTGTGTCAATCATTACGCGCTTCACCTCACTACCGTCCATATTCAAAGTAACCACGAGTGAGTCATCATGAGGACAGCTGACGCCAGCCAGGTCAGATTCGTCAAACGAAATCACCTCATTAACTTGCGACTTTTTTGTTGCTAATTGACCCTCAGCGATCTGCCTGGCATATCGTTTCCTTCCTCTGGTGGTGGACCCCTGCTGCGCTACCGCCAAAAATCATATTTATGACCCTGGTCGGTCGGTCATCCTGCTGTCCAGTATTTTTGTCATCTCTAGCCCTGGACTGTCCTCTCGTATCACCTCGATCGTCTATATTCCTGGTCTGCCTTCCGCCATCATTCATGTTTTGTCTCTAGGGTTTTCGCCAATTGTCGGACAAACCGGTCCTGCCCTCATTACTTCGATCGGCATTTTTTTTCATACTTCAAAAATCTACCTAGCCTTCCCCTTTTGATAAGGAGTTCAATTTCTTTCTTCAGGTCCCAGCAATCCTCCGTGTCATGACCGACATCTCTATGGAAACGACAATATAAAGAAGAACCCCTTTTATTGAGAGGAGTTTTCAATTTATTGGGTTCTCGGAGGGATTCCCCTTCTGCTCTCATGACCTCCAATACTTCGCATATCGCCTGTTGAGCGAAGTGAAGGACTCTCGCCTCTGTTCCTTTCGATCGATCGGCTTCCTCAAGTTAGATTGATCCTTCTGCCGTTTATGTGAATCATCGGCCCTACTATTCGGCCAATGGTCATCTGCTCTGCGTTTTGTGTTTTTCAACACTTCCTCCAGCTGGATGTATTTGTCTGCCCGATTTCTTATCTCTTGGATAGATCTGGGCTGATCAAGAGCCAGCGACTTCTTGAACTCTTCATCCCTCGTATTGCTCATCAAAGCAGCCAACATGGACGAGCAAGTAAGGTCAGGAACTTCGAAAGCTTCATTATGAAACCGGGTGATGAACTCCCGCAAACTCTCGTTCCTTCCTTGGGTCAGCTGCATCACTTCCAAGGCAGTCTTCTGTGGCCGTTTACTTGTAGCGAACTGGTTGAGGAATAGGAGCTTAAAATCCTCAAAATTGGTTATGCAGCATGGGGCAAGCTGTTGAACCATCTTCAGGCCCCTTCTTGGAAGGCTGTGTAGAAGGGCTTGCATTGAATGACGTCTGGAACGCAATGTAGGTTCATCATCGATTGGAAGTGTTGCAGGTAGTAGAGAGTATCGGTCTTTCCCGTGTATTTTTCTGGCGTCGGTATCTTAGTACCGACCGCTGGGAGGCTATTCAAGATCTCTGGAATGAAAGGAGAGCTGTACTGTGTTGAGGTTTGGCTAGGACGGGAATTCATGGCTATGTTGATCCGATGATCAACGATTTTTTCTAGGGCCTCCGCAGAGTGCCGATCGGCCATCACACCCACTTGCCGGGTGGGGGTTTGCTGTTGTTCCAGTTGAGACTGTAAGATTTGGCAGATCAATAGGTCGGCCGCTTCTTCTATTTGTTTCTGTGTGAGGAAGGCTGGTGGTGGTGTAGGAGGGTTAGCGTGGAGGGGATATTGAGCGTGAGGATGTGAATAGGTTCTAGCTTCATCCTCTAAGGCCACGCTTTGCGCTTCTTGGTCTTGGTTTTGGGATTGTTGCGGCTGATCATGCTGGTGCGAGTGTTGAGGAGGCAGCTCATGTATGCTAGGGTTTTGGATGATGGGTGGAGGGTTTGTCTGGTGGTCAGGATGTGGCGGTGGTAGGGTGGCGGGTAGTCGCAAGCCCATTCGCTGTAGCGCAAGTGCCGCGATAGCGGCTACATCAGGATTTGTTGCCGCCGCCTGATTGATCTGAGTGTTTCTGGACGTGGTGCCTTGATGCCCGGCCCCACAGTGGACGCCAATTGGTTCTATCGAATTTTGGTGGGGCTGGGCGCTGCTGGTTGGATCCATAGGATTGGCTGTCTCTGGGTCAAAGATACCTGCAAAACAACAAAGGCACGCCGGGGGTTGACTTCCGGTGGGCCCCTTCGACGCTCAAGTCAGCTATTTGTGAGAGCTTTTGGTGGCTGGTAAATAATGAAAAATAGGGTTATGAGAATCATACCTTTTTCATGATGAGGTAATCAATTTATATCTGAAAAATACCTACTAGGTTTAGACCTTCCCTTACACGTAGGAAGCCGCCATTTATGAATGGGTTGTCTATGCCTGGGCCTGAGCTTGGGCCTAGCACGACCGACCCGACCATAAGCCCCCTACTCCTCGACTCTGATCACGGAGAAGGGTCGATGGAGTACATAAGGATTGTGTGGCTCATTCGCATGACAGCTCGTGATAGGCCCGATCGATCAGACATCGTCGCTTAGTGCATGATAGCTTGGGGTAGTACCGACCGATCAAGAGTAGAGATAGAACTGATCGATTGAACGTAGGCATAAGATCGACCGATTGACCTACCGAACGTAGACGCCTAATTAAAGCATTGGATTTAATCATTACTTACAGCTCGTATCCACTGATGGGTTTTCAAAATTTGAAATGAAACGTCTTTGTAACCTCCATACAGCTGTCACACTCGTCCTTTCAACTGTTGCGCCGTACAGCTGTCACACACATCCTTTCGTGTTACTTTTAGGATTGCGCGTATCGCTTCAACTGCAACGCCGCTCCCGATATCTGACAACCCTAAATCGTACGACTCAGATTTTGCCACACGTCTGACTTTGATTGGTGCGCTCGTTCAGTATTATGTTATAAATGCGCGGGATTGACACATCTCTTCACTTTCTGCGTGTTCGATTCTTCGATCTTTACTTTCTCTCTTCATCTCCCTGTTTGCAACCATTGGAATTCCCTTTTTCACCATCTTCCAAATCCCTATCTCCAGTCACTAAACTAGGTACGTCCTTCTTCTTTTCCTCGCCTGTAAGTGTGTTTTTCAGTAACCATGTCGTCAACTAGTTTTAGGAATGAATCTAGCTCTCCCTCTCCTTCTCCGTCGCCTCCTCGTCAACCTTTGCCACCGGCATCCCCGAGTCCTAGTGGGGAAGTAAGTACAGTTATGAGGGGGCTCCATCAGGAATTGGCCGTCGAAGGGGCTTTACAGGTTGTTGGGTCGCTGGAGATAGCGGCGAAAGTGGTGGAGGCGCCGAAAGCCGGCAGAAATGAGACGTTGGAGTTAAGGGGGAATGAGGAGGTCGGAGCGAGTGCCCGGAAGGATGGGCAAATTGTTGAGAGACCACCGAGTGACCCTTCGACGATGATCAAGAGGGAGCTGAATCGGTCGATCATTAAGCATGATATTCCTTCGTCTTGGGGACCTATGCTGGCTGGCAAGAGTGAAAGGATTCACAGCAGTGGGGGCGGCTATTTTGCTGTGGCAGAGAGCTTTTTCTCGGTTGGTGGTATGAAGCTTCCATACGCCCCGATCATTGATGAAGTATGGCGCACCTACCAATTAGGGCTGAGCCAGATTCCCCCAAATGGTTGGAGGTTCATCAACGGTTTGGCTTTGTTGTGCCATTATTTCGGGTGCCCTCCATCAGTTGGTGTCTTACGGTACTTTTTAAGAATGAACCAGAGCTCAAGCGTCGGGGCCGGGATTCCTCACCTCCAGGCTCCAGTATAGGGATGCGAGGTATCGCCTTGCTAGAATTGCAGGGTCAATCAAAGCGTGGAAAACGAAGTACTTCTTCGTGAGGCCCCCAGGATCCACTTTTGAATCCCAGTCGTGGAGATATCCCCTGGCCGAGCAATGGAATGATATTGCCGACCTACACTCTTCTAGGGAAGAGTGGGAAGTGATCGATAGGATCAAGGTGCTCAGTCGGTATTCTTTTGACCATCTCATTCTGGGATATCGTGGAGGGGCATCAGCCGATGCCTTTTCAATTGATCCCCCTCCTCGAAATAGAGGGTTGGAAGAGGAGACTGCCCCTCCTGGTTAACTCCTCGTAGTTTATTTACCTGCTATATTCACAAGTATTAATTTCGATTTCTAACCCGCTTATGTAATTGTGCAGCCATGGTGAAGGTCAAGGATTTTCCTGGGTCTTCCCGTCTCCTTAAATCCAAAAGGCAAGCCAAGGGGCCTACAACTTCTTTGAAGGGGAAGAAGCAAAGAGAGGGGGTAGAGGCCAGCGAAGACATCGCTCAGCCGGCGATGTTGGACCAGCCTTCAGCAATTCTGGCCCTTCCGTCCACTGAGGACTGACCTGGCGAGTCAGCGTCGTTGGCGGTCCAGCCGATGAATGCGGACCAAGCAGATTCGAAGGAGGAAGAGATGGAGCCGCCCCTTAAAAGAAAAAGGACCGCTCGAAGTGCTGGTCGATCGTCCTGTCAATAGGACAGAGGAGTGGGGGAAGAGCAAGCACCCCGATTGGATAAGGGCAAAGGGAAAGAGCGAGCCCCCAGTGGCAAAAAATAGGAGTCCACGATCAATCTTGACATGACTGCGTCGATTAGGAATGTTGATGTGGCTCTGCACATTGCCAAGAAGGCTGTCCCTCCCGCAGACGAGAAATTTTTGGATACGCTGAACAATAACGAACTAATGGCTAGTCTCATTCGTGGTTGCACCAGGGATATGGCGCTCGCCTCTGTGATGTATCGATGTCTCGATCAGCTCGATGAAGTGAACCGAGTATTGGACTGGGAGGTTCATGGTCTTCTTGAGCAAGTTGATACTTTAAGGGCTGAACTTTCAGAGGCAAAGGAGGGGAAGGACGTCTTACAAGCTCAACTCTCTTCACTGGAGGAGGAGAAGAGCATTTTGGAGGAGAAGAAAGCGTTTTGAAAGCTCAGCTCACTTCGGGGGAGGAGGAGAGGAGTAGAGTGATCACTTCCAGGGTCGAGATGGAGAGTGAATACCGAGTGTCGCAGCTCCGCATTGAGAGCCTAAGGAAAAAGGTGCTCGATGCCACTTCAAGGGCGAAATTGGAGGAGGAGCTCCATTCGAAAGCCTTCCGTCAGTGTCACGAGGCGGTGACAGAGAAGATGAAGGTCGAGAAGAAAATACTGGAGCTGCAAGGCTCCGTCAAGGAGCAAAGGATTAAGGCGATCAAGCGATGGAAAGAGCGGTATTTACACGAAGAGTGTTTGGAGTTTGCCTGTGACTTGGCTCTTTCCCTCTTGAGGAGCTGCCACAACGTTTATATTCCTGATGGGTCGGAGGGTCCTTCATTCGAGAATTATGCCGAGTCGATGCTTCTCTCCGAGCTCGGCCTTTCACTTGAAGAGATGGGAGACATTGCTGAAAGGGAAAGAGAGGTCTTGGCGGATGAGATGCTGGACCTGAGTTCAGATGAAGAAGATGATGTCTCTCCATTGTCTTCTCCTGCCGTTCCGGCTATTGGCCCTTCTCCTGCCGATCCGGCTGCTGGCCCTTCTTCTGCTGAATCGGCTGCTGGCCCTTCTTCTGCCGATCCGGCTGCTGGCCCTTCCTCTCCCCCCGAAGGGTCAAAATGATTTTTTCCCTTTTTAATGCTCATCTAGTTGGACTTGTGGCCAGAACATTAATTCAAGGAAATAAAGTTCTTTTATTTTTCATTACCACCTTTATTTGTCATGTTGAGATTGAGCGATCTTTTCAAATAGCATGGTCGATCGAGACAAGAGAACTTGGTCGAGCGATGGTGAGGCCGAGCGATCCAAGATTTTGGTCCTTGGCATCGCCTGAGTCCAAGATCCCGTCTTGGCAACCTGGCCGATCAATGTAGGGGCCGATCGATGGTGAGGTTGAGCGATCCAAGATTTTAGCTCTTGGCATCACCTGGTTCCAAGATCCCGTCTTGGCAACCTGGCCGAGCGATGTCGAGACCGAGCGATCCAAGATCTTGTCTTGGCATGCTGGCCGAGCGATGTCAAGGCCGAGCGATCCAAGATCTTGTCTTGGCATCACCTGGTTCTAAGATCTTGTCTTGGCATCCTAGCCGAGCGATCCAAGATTTTGGCTCTTGGCATCGCCTGGTTCCAAGATCCTGTCTTGGAAACCTGGCCAAGCGGTGTCGAAGCTGAGCGATCCAAGATCTTGTGTTGGCATCCTGGCCGAGCGATGTCGAGGCCGAGCGATCCAAGATCTTGTCTTAGCATCCTGGTCGAGCGATGTGGAGGCCGAGCGATCCAAGATCTTGTCTTGGCATCCTGGCCGAGCGATGTGGATAGAGATCGGTTGTAATTTTTTCCTCTTGCCAAATTTAATGAGATTTTTCTTGCCGAAAAATCTGAAACCCCTTTATTGACGATGACAAGGACGTGGGCCGTTAAAAAACCTGACTGGCAGGGCCAGGAAAAAGATACCCACAAATTGTGTACAATCAACAAGAATAAACAAAGAAATAAGAACTAAAATCAAGCTTATCTATTGGTAGAACATCCTCAAGTTTTGAGAATTCCAGGGCCTCGGTAGAATCTTCCCGTTCGAATCGTGCATAATGTAAGAGTCGTGCCCGGCTTGTTTGACCACTTGGTAGGGTCCTTCCCATGTCTGACCGAGCTTCCCAGGATGCTTTCCAGCCTCCTCGGCCTTTCGAAGAACGTACCCACCGACTTTTATGTCGCTCGGCTTTACCCTTCTGTTGTAAAACTTTGTTGCTTTTTGCCTCATAGCTTCTGAACGAGCGGCTGCCTTATCTCTATCTTCACTGAGAAGTACCAGTTCTGCCTTGCGGGCTTCACCATTCCTTTCTTCTTCGTAACCCGAAACTCGTTGGTTATGCAGTACTACTTCCACTGGGACTAAGGCCTCTGCCCCGAAAGTTATTCTGAACAGTGTCTCACTAGTGGCCCCATTTGGGGTCGTTCTGTACGCCCACAACACTTCATCTACTTCGTCCACCCAAGTCTTGCGTCCATCTAAGCGCTTCTTGAGATCACTCATTATCTTTTTGTTAGTATTCTCCGCTAGACCATTACTTTGAGGATGGGCTACTGAAGTTAACTGGAGCCTTATCTTCAGTCGTTCACAGAAGTCTCTGAACTTGTCGTTGTCAAACTACTGACCGTTGTCTATAACCAAAACCATGGGCATCCCAAAGCGGCTCAGTATGTTCTTTCGTACGAAGTTTTCAATCTTCTGCTCAGTGATAGTGGCGACCGCTTCTGCTTCTACCCATTTAGTGAAGTATTTGACCGCCACTATCAAAAACTTCTTCTACCCCGGACCAAGAGGAAAAGGTCATAGTATGTCCATTCCCCATTGAGCAAAGGGAATGGGATGGCTCACAATTTTCAGCTGCTCGATCGGCTGGTGAGATGAGTTGCTGTTCTTCTGGCAGGCCTCGCACCGGTTAACTCTCTCTTGACAATCCTTCCTCATTGTTGGCCAGTAATACCCCTGTCTGATCAATCTGTGAGCCAGCATTCTGCCTCCTAAGTGATTTCCGCACATTCCTTCATGAACCTCAGTCATTGCTTGTTCTGCCTCCTCTTCATTCAAGCAACGTAATAGTGGCTAGTCGTAAGAGCACTTGTACAGAACGTCGTTGACAATCATGTATTCGGCCACCTTTACCCTTAGTTTCCTAGCCTCCAAAGCTTCCATCGGCTGTGTTCCTCTAAGAAGGTACTGCCTGATCGGTTCCATCCAACTTGATCATTCATCATCTGCTTGAAGGACTTCATTAGCCTTCTGGATGCTAGGTCGGTCTAGCCGTTCGACCAAGATGTTGTTCCTGGCGTTTTGATCGGAAGCCATCTTGGAGAGTGCGTCAGCCTCAGCATTTTGTGTCTGCTCTATCCTGCTGACTAAGTATTGCTCAAAGTTTCTCAACTCCTATTCTACCAACTTCAGATACTCGATCATGTTGTTCCCCTTAGCCTCATACTGCCCTGTGACTTGACCAACCACTATTTGGCTATCGCTGTACACCTTCAGATGCTTTACCCCCCATTTTTCTTGCCAACTGGAGGCCAACTATTAGAGCTTTGTATTCTACTTCGTTATTGGATGCTCTAAATTCTAACCGGAGTGCATACTCCACCTTCTCTTCCCAATGCGGGCTGATCAACACCACTCCTGCTCCGCATCCCTCAGTGTTGGACGACCCATCAATAAATAGGCACCAGGTAGGGCGTTGTTCACCCTGCGAGTCAGGTTGACTCATTTCTGCAACGAAGTCTGCCAACACTTGAACCTTGATCGTTGTCGTGGTTTAAAGTGTATGTCGAATTTCCCCAGCTCTACTGCCCATTTTATTAACTGCCTAGAGGTCTCGGGCTTTTGGAGGCGCTGCTTGAGGGACTGGTCGGTCCAAACCTCGATGGTATGACTCTGGAAGTAGGGCCTCAATTTTCGTGCTGCAGTTATCAAGGAAAGAGCCAACTTTTCAATAGGCGCGTACCGCGTTTCGGGTCCGATCAGCACTTTACTGATATAGTAGATCGGGAATTGCTCATTACCATCCGATCGAACAAGAACTGGACTGATCGCCCCCTCCGTGACTGCCAGATAAAGAATCAGGCTCACCCCCTCAACTGGGCTCTGCAGGATGGGTGGACTGGTCATTACTTCAAGTGCTGGAATGCTTTTTCGCACTCGTCTGGCCATTGGAACTAGGTCACGTCTGCCTTCCTCAGAATTTTGAATAAAGGGAGGCACTTGTCCCCCATCCTAGAGATGAATCTGCTCAGAGAAACTATCCGCCCGGTCAGTATTTGTACATCCTTTAAGCATCGTAGTGAGGGCATTTAGACAATAGCTTCGATCTTTTCTGGATTACCTTCGATCCCCCGCTGAGTAATCATAAATCCCAAGAACTTTCCAGACGCTACACCAAAGACGCACTTCTCGGGATTC
>JANIHY010085063.1:0-17225 GCA_027479065.1 Erythroxylum brevipes
TCTAATGATGATTTTGCACGTATTTCGTGTGTATCTCACTGGTGGCTTTAAAAAACCGCGTGAATTGACTTGGGTTATAGGTGTAGTTCTTGCTGTATTGATTACATCTTTTGGCTTTTAGCATAACTTTTGATAGCATTATACTTGTGTTTATGTATACTTGTAGGATTTAATACTCAAAATAAGTTATATTTTGTTTCAGTTCTTTTTGTAGCATCTTTAAGGGGAAAAGATGAATTTATGAAATAATTGAGTAAATTTGGAGCAACTTTAGAACATATAACGAAAGGACATAGAATACTACAGGAACACACCACTCATTTTTTTCTTTTACATATTTTTCATCCAAGGAATATGACATCTACTTGCCATTGTGTTCAGGTCATGTTCCAAGAAAGGACATTCTATTTCTCCAAGCATAACCATCATGCCCTTGTTTTTAACCCACATTCACCAATACAGTGGTAACATAGACCTATGTTTATCCCCATATTGGTTACAATTATTTACATAAAAATTCCTATAATGGGAGTTAAGGCAACATGGAGGCAACATAATATCACATTAAGGCTATATTATGCATAAAAATTAAGGTCCAATTTATTAAAAGAAGAGGCAGATATATTTAAAGGGAGTTTTTGGCAAAACAAGTTTTGAAGCAAAAAATAGTCAATTAGAGCCAATCAAAACAATTAGAGATCAAGGAACAAAAAATATTGAGAAAGAACAAGAATGTCAACAAGATTCATCAAGAATTCAGAGATTGAAGATTTATAAAGATATTTTCTTTATCTTTTTTATTGTTTATTGTAATGTTGTTCTTTCTTATTTATTCATGAACTAATTGGGATATAAATCTAAATGAGGTAGACCCTATGATGTCATTTTTTAAATAAAATTCCTAATTTCTTAAGAATTGTTCATATTCTTATATTGATTTAAATTTAAAGATGAAAGTTAAAGGTTAAATAACTATATTCATATATTAAGATGATGAGACAATTTGTAAAGTTAGATCATAACATGGATAATGATAGTTGAATGGTTTACTCAAGAGAGAATCATAATGGTCCTTAGTTAGGTTAAAACCAATCATAAGAATTCACAAATCATATTAATGCATTCTTGGGTTGTTGATAAGCATGATCCCTACGTTGTAGATCTTAAAGGCAAGTACACTTATCTAACTATATTACAGTAATTATGAATATTGAGTGTTGATCCCACAGGAACTAAAAGTACTAAAGTTGCCTCTTTTTTATTATCTAACTGAAAAATAGGATGATAATTTAATTAAAAATAAGATAGAGTTTAACACTATAATAAATAAGAATGTAATCATATTAAGATTAATCAAATAAAATAATTAGTACCTAGGTAATGATCACCTAAGATTTCTTAAGCATGTTGCCTTTATAATACAATTAAATTTAAGATCATTGGACTGTGGAAATTGCTAACCAATATTAATATCTTTCTTAAGATTAATAACAACTAATCTTTGATTGATTAACTAGAATTAAATAAAATATCTTTCTAGTTAAAGCTCCTAAGAGTGTAATAATTGATTTATGAATTTCACTATTAGTTTTGACCATAATCTAGAGGATTTATGTTAGCCTATCTCTAGGTTTGCATATAACTCCTTTCAATTATGGTAGATCTATTCATATAAAAGGATTTCTTAATCTCAATTATAATAAATCATACATTATACATTATTGAAATGGTGATCAATTACAATCTATGAATAAACTAGGTCTAGGTAAGTTATTCCCTAGGAATTTACTATATTTTGACTTTACTCTGATTTAATGAATGACTCTAGTTTTTTTGACTGGTAAGAATTTATAAGTTACAACTATGTTCTCTCTCAAGCAATAAAATTCCTATTCCTAGATCAAATTAACTAAAATCTCTTTCTTTTCAAGACAACTAATAAATGCTTTATATACTATATTTTTAGCCTCATGTTTAGTGCATTTTGCTTGATTATTTGATATTTTTATTATTTTTAGTACTCATTTTGTTTCTAGTGTGTTATTAGGTCTCAATTGCTTTAACGGATCAAAAAGATAACAATTATGGTGTAATAGGGATAGAAAACTAAAGAATTAGAGTTGTTTTAGAGGGGAACTCTCATACTACTGAAGGACATACACCTGTAAGTCATATGCACAGTCTTATAATGGTCCGTATAAATCTTTAGAAGTGTGTAAAGCTTTAAAATTATTGTTTTTTTTTTCATTTGAAGGTCGACATGCTTATGTAGGTGATAGACATGATCATATTAACTACCCATTTAAGCTTCTAGGAACATGTCTACACATTACTTTTGAGTTTTGAAGGATTTTTTAAAGACACAATAATACACACGACTGTGTCCACTCTACAAAGCCTCATTTTCAAGATATAAAATACTATAAATAGTAATAAAAGGAAGTCAAAGTTCGGAAGCAGAGTTCATGCTCTAGACATAATTTTGAACCTTCTTATGATGGAAGAAAATGAAGATTACGTTAAAGATCTAATAGAAAACAATCTTGCACTAAAGTTTCAATGGAACATAGTAAAGAAAAGAGGTTATAGAATGGATTCTCTTCTTTTTAATTCTTCTTATGAATTTTTGGTTATGTTACTTATGTTTATAAAATAAATTTGTTTAATGCTTAGGTAGGATGAACCCTAAGTTGGGATGCACTTTGTGATTTAAGTGTTTATTTAATAAATTTTGATTGTTAATTCATTACGATTTAATTATGTGTTTTAATTCTTTAATTAACATATATGGGATATTATTTCTTCATTTATTTTCTTTAAGATTATATTTAATAGGCTAGATAATGAAATTTGTGCCAATCAATAATTAAAAAACTACTTCTCATAGCATAAATCCATGCTTATTAGTGTTGGCAATAGTTATATCGTGTGCTAGCAATTAAATTATATGAGATCAACATTTTTATCATTTAAGCTAATTTTTCTCTCATTTCCTCCAAGTTAAACTTTTATAAATGTGACTACTTGGTAACACATTATAACACTACACAAAATAACTAAACTTAAAACTATAGCTAGTGATAAGTGTAGGTCGATCCCATAGAGAGTGTTTGGTTAGCTTTCATAATGAAAGGAATTTGTGTTTAGAATATGATGGGGCATTTCGGTTGAAAGTGGTAAATAAAATCAAGTGAAATTAAAATAAAAATTAAAGAAAGAAGTGAAAGTGATAAAATTGATGAATTTCATAAGCCGATTCTTAGTTCACTCATAACTCGTACATGAATAAACATACTTCATTATCTTGTTATTCTCACACCTCTCATTAGAAACTATTAATTGTACATTAATAAAAAACCTATATTAACCCCAATTTTTTTTTCTTATCTTGTTATTCTCACACCTCTCATTAGAAACTATTAATTGTACATTAATAAAAAACTATATTAATCCCAATTTTTTTCTTAGGTCGTGTTCAATTAAAATATCCTCTTTAATTGAACCTAGCTATCAAACAACCTAGAATAAGCTCTCTAGATTTAATAGGACAGTCGCATTACAAACTAAGAAATTGACTAATCTAGGAAACAACCACATAAACTTGGGTTATTTAACCTAGATTATGTTATCCCTAATGATTTAACGTCATTAGTTTCCACAAATGAATTTATAACACAATAATTACATATTGTATTTAAGATTTTAGCAATAGGTTCATATACAAAAAATCTAATGAGAGCAAGAATAACGATTATCCATACATGAATACCCAAATCAATAGATATAGAATAACATAATCAATTCTTAAAGAGAGAAAGAAAAATAATAAACAATAATGACATGCTTAAATGCGATCCTCGGCATCGATTTCACCTCTAAACCAAAATAGGGAAGTTTAGCCCTCTACGGGTCCCCAAATAATAAGTGGTTTGCCCCTTCATGAAGTCCCAATGCCATTATCATTATATTTTTCTGTTCAAATGTCATTTTATATTAAAAATTGGGGATCTAGGTAGTCACACGGTTGGATACACGACTTTGTATCCAACCATGTATGTCATAAAAATGTGCCCAATTTGTGAATTTAAACAACCATGTAATTAGATATATGGTCGTGTCTTTTCTATATAATCTTCAAAGCTTCACTTTCTTGCATTTTTTTGTCCCATCTTCACCCCAATCCATCTCCTTATTATTCCATAATGGTAGCTGGATTTGACATCAAAATGTTGGCTCAGTGAATGTGCTCTTAATTCATTTTAGCTTTTATGCTTTCAAATTGTACCTAAAATCAAATATAAACTAAAATAAGTATCTTAAGTTCACAATAATAATCACTAAGTGTTAAGAAGTGAACGTATAAATAATTAAGAACACATCAATTTCCCCCACACTTAACTTTTGACCATCTTCATGCAAAACAAAAAAATCAAATTTACAAACTAAACACTTTCATAATTTCCATATTTACTAAGAATAGATAGCCATAAATAAAGAGAAATAACTTTAAAAATCATAGCAACAACGAAACATTCAATGCCTCTACTCATGATCAATCAACAATCATCATTTTTAGAAATTGAGAAATCTAGTGATAAACTTGGACAAATATGTTTAAATAGCATTAATCCACAGGTACAGTTAACCATCATTCATGATCAAAACATTCCATAATTTTGAATATCATTTTATTTCTCCACCACTAAAATTCATATGTATAATCAAGAATCAAAGGACTTTTCCAAGGTTGTAATGCGGGAAAAGGTTAAGGTGAGATGTATTTGGGTTATATAGCATAAAAGGAATCAAAGCTAATAAACCAAAAAAAAAACACTCAATGTAACATCAAGCACAAAAACTAACATTCAGTCAAAACTGGGTAACATCAGCTATAATGAATCCAAAAACTATGTTTCACAGTTGATATTATGCTCTCACACCACAAACCATATGAGGTAGATTTTGTTTTGAAGGATCACCATTTATGGTTATAATGTATTGTTTGCTATCAATTGTTGCGCGCCATACTGAAATCACCCATTCTATACAACTTTAAGAGGAAAAACTACTTATGAATAACTTTGCAAAATAAATGCATTTCCTCCTTGATACTTTTATTTAATCTTTTTTTGTTTTTCTTGTTCTTTTATTTCTCTTTTTATTTTCTCTTTTTATTTATTCTTTTTTAAATAAAAATTTAAAGAAGCTAGATTAACATTTGGAATTAATTGATAAGAGATAAAATGATACTTTTCCAATTTTAACTAACCTACATATATGCACACCCCACACTTACACTTTTATACATCCACAAACACCAATAAACAACATATGTTCTACTAGTTTTAAAGCTTAGGTAAGGAATTTGGTTACGTTTAAGGCATGTAATGTAGTTAGCACAAAAATAAAGGCAAATAAAGCTCAAGAGGGCTTAATATATAGAAAATTCATATCAACAGATGGGCTGCTTGGCTAATGTAGCTTATGAAACAAAAATGCTTATATCATTTTAATCTTAGTGCATGTAATAAAAATGTGGTGTTGAATAGAAAATCAAAGCAAACTTAGGATGTGCATATTATGAATGGCATATACAAACAAAGGACAATGAGATTGATATGAATTGTTAGTCTATAAAGGCTCAAAATCTCACTAGCTTGTGTCTACCACTAGTCACTACTCTTTTGAAGATCATGTATATTAACCAATCACAAGAGTAAAAGTACATGCTTCAATTGGCATGAATTTTTCTAGTCAGTTCACTCTCTAATTATGACTATATGGTCTTAGAAGCAATAGAACAAGAGAAATTGTTTGTTTGTTCATTTTGATTCTCTCTCTTTTTGTTTAAAAACTTAAAAACGCATAAAAAAACAAACTTAAAAACACACATCTAAATCCTAATAAATGCAAAAATGTAAAGGAAAAGAAATAAACTTCCCTTAGGTTGCCTCCCAAAAAGCTCCTTTGTTTATTATTGCTGGCTTGACTCCTTATTTTCCTCATCACGTGACAAAGATGGGATCTTCAAGTGTCACCACATTTGGGATAACACCTAAGTAGATGGCCCCTCACGTTCAATGTCTTCCTAGTCTTCAAACTTTTAATCTCTACTGAGTCCCTGCACTTTTAAAATATCTTGAATACCTCTTCACCTTTTTCCCCCTTATTTAATTTCTCTAACCTACTAAGTGAAGGTGAAGGATTAGTGTTAACAATAATGAGGGACTCAACACTCACTTTTGAGCTAAATGATATATCCTTTTCTTCTTCAAGCTCCTTCTCCCCTTTTCTTCACATGTAATTCCTTGAGTATTCTTCTCAAGATTCTCAATCTCTTTTCCACTAGTAAAGTTTCCACACTAATGTAACATCCTATTACCTGTAGGAAGGTTAAAATAGTAAATATGAGGGATTAAATAGAGACTTAGAAATGCTTCTTTATGCTCATGCATAATATGCCATACATATATACATGAATAGTGAATTTATCTACACATGCAAATAAGTGTACATGCATTCATGAATAATTTTAGGTACAATTGGATTGATTTGTGATTTTTTTAGAATTATGAATATTTTCACATTGAAAATTTTACAAGTTAGTATAATTGTATTATTTTTGAATTTTGATGAATTTAGGAATAATTTCAAAAAATTTGGGATTTTGTTGGATAATAGAAAAAATAAAATAGGTTAAAGGAATCAAAAGAATATTGGGGATAATTGAATTGTAACGACGATAGTTGTATTGTAAAGAGGAAAGTTAAATGGAGTTAGTTTCAAAAGAAACTAAATTAGAGTTTAGTTATTAAGAAAGTGACAAGTGTCACTAATTAGAAAGTTGCTTTTATAATTCGTTAGTAGGGTTCTTTGAGAGTTAAAAAGACTTAGTGAATTATTTAAGTTCCTCCTTCATAGTCATCCTCTTCGAATTTCTTTCCACTATATGAAGTTGTTCACCAAAAATCCTTTTGAAAGATTTCTTTGTGTTTCCTCATCCCACACCTTTATCACACTACTATTTGCCTTTTCTACCTAAGAAAAACTAGAAGCTGGTTATTTTTCACAAAGGAGTACGTGATTTTGCTTGGAGTTAGGGCTTTGGAGATAATTGAAGATTGTGAAGTTTTTAACAAGTAGTGAATAAATCTTTTAGAGTTATAGGTTTATGAAATAAATTTGATGAATTACTGTCATCTGCATGACCATGAAATTTTTGCGTGTATATATATATAAATGGCTACTGTGAGAATGGAATAAAAATGTGGATAAAGTGTTATTTTAGTTTTGATGGATTTTAGTGATCAGGTGATGTCGAAATGAATTTTGGAGTTTGAAATAGCAATAAAATGGTGTATGAAGTGAGTGTAGAAAATCAAAGAATGAGAAGGTGGTATACTCTTTTGCTTGTTCTTCTTCACTGTGCATGTTTATATATATGAATGTGTATACGTGAGGGGATGAGTTTCTTAGAGATGATTAAAAAAGTGATATTTGAGTCAAAGGGTTGTTGTAAAATGATGGTTTGAGATGGGAATGAGTGTATAAATGATAGTTAAAGGAAAAGATTTAAGTAAATGCAGAGAATGAAAATATAGGAAAATGTATAGAATGGTGAAATGCAGAGTTGTATATCTAACTTTTTGATGATTTTGATTAAACTTGCATATTTTGAAGTAGTATGAATTTATGGTAAATGAGTTGATGGAAATGGAGTAGAAAAACTAGAATTAAAAATTTGAAATGTGGGTTTTTGAAAAAAAAAAATAGAAGTCTGAATTTTCTGGGAATGAATAGTAACAGTTTTAAATTTTCAAGTTGAAACTTTCATGAATTTTTTGTGTATATCTAGGCAGATTTTGACACAATTGTCTTCATGAAAGTTGTAGATCTTTCTTTTAGCTTTCCATTGATATAAAGTATACAATTTGTGGACTTTTGAGTTGAGAGATATGATATTTAGAAATTTGTGATATTACATGGGATGGGAATTTGGGACAGCTGCATTGATTTGAAAATTTGCTTATAGAGGTAAATTTTGTTTTTGGTATCTTCATAGAAGTTGTAGGTCCAGAAGTCCTCTTCAAAATGATTTTTGAATCACCTTAATCTGATATTTGTAGTAAACATTATGCCCTTTTTACCAAGATAGGTCAGAGGAAGAATAGAGAAGAGAGGAAAGTCGCGATCGTGACAAAACATGATCACGACATTGCGCGGGCGCGATACGCGGAAGTCACGATCATGACAAATCACGATCGCGACTCCGCACCTCTCCGCGTCACGATCGCGACTCTGCACCTCTCCGCCAGACTTGAACACCTCTCACTCTTTTGGTCATAACTTTTTCGTCCGACCTCTAAATGACCTGATTTTTTAAGCTTTGGACTCCTAATACATTTCTCTATCTCTCCAAAAAAATTTATAGCTTTTAATTTTGATTTGAAAAATATTGATTGAATCAAAGTGAAGGGATTGGTGGAAAGCGTATGAGTTAGATATTTTTACTGAACATAATTCAGTATTTTGATGATATCTTGATCTGTAGGATTCTAAATAAGATGAACTTTTATTTGGAGTAAACTAGAGATGTATACCTACAAATTGTCTCAAGAAGTCGAATTTATATTATTTCTATAAGATATTGAATTTCTGGATGGAAGTTGTATATAGTACACTGTTTTTGAATTTAGATAACCCAATAATGTTTAAGGCATATCTTCCAAAGTACTGAACCAAATTGAGTGATTTTAGTGTCGATAGAAATATAAGACATAAAGGAACACTTTTCTAGAAGAGAGTATAACCAAATTACATCAGTTTCACTTTCTAATTGATTGTGAACAGTAGACCTGAAAGTGTGACTTGGAGAAAAAATTCTGAAGTGAGTCAATGAGAAAGGAATAGAGATTTTAATGGTTTAGTGAGGCATAAATCTAAGTATAAATTATAGATAGATGAGTTTTGATATAAGATTGATTTTGTGAAGAAATTTATGGATGAATACCCGGTATTATCATGAATATGCATTGTAAAAAATTCATTTCATACATGTGCATTATTGAATACTTATAATTGTGCATATTGTGATATATGTGTATGTTGTTTAATATAGAGGATCGAATTGAGCACCATTTTCCAGAAGTTGTCAGGACTTTGAGGCAATAACTTTGGGAGCAACTTGTGAGTAACCTAGATGGTCTCACTTAATTACTTGTTTGCTTAACTTTTGCTTTGAATGATAATTAAATATGTTTAATTGTGGATTTCAGACAGAAGGTCCAATGAATGTGATTGTAGATTGAGATATTAAAGTGATACTTGAATGTGTTTAATTGTGGATTCCGAACAGAAGGTCCGATGAATGTGATTGTAGATTGAGATATTAAAGTGCTACTTGAATGTGAATGTGAAGACCTATGTGCTTTATAATGTGAGTAATTGTGGTACATGCAGTCCATACATGAATGCATAATCAAATAATGGTAATTGTGACCAGAGTAGCCACCGATCAGAGTGACAAGCTCAACAAGTGAAAATGAGCCTTGAGCTCAAAAGTGATTAAGAGCCTAAGGCTCACTATGCAAAATGAGCCATATATTCTCCAAGCAGATAAGGGACAGTTATTAATGAGCCTGGTATCTAAAATGAATACGGGACGGTTCAGGCGCTCGGTCACAATAATGTAATAATTGAAAAGTGTCTCATGAACATCTCATATGCACATTGTTAAGTATATTTGTTGAAATGAAATGCCTATGCTTAAATGAAAATGTGAAATTTATGTAAAGTGTACTATGTGATTATATGTTCAGTGAATTTTTGTGATGCATGAATTGAGTGAACCATCGATGATGGTTATCTCATTGAGTTCGAAAAGCTCACCAAAATTGCAACATTGTCTTTTCAGGACCGAGAGACGACTCTAGCTACTGAGAGGCTCAACCAGTCGTGTAGGTTGTGATTGACAAGAGAAGTAATGGCTCAAAGGTCGATCAGCTGGGATTTTAGGAAAGATTAGTTAGATTGTGTATCTTTTCCTCTTTCATGTAGTACTTTTGTATTAGGTTTTGTTGATGTACATATAGAAAATATTGAAAGACACAATGTAGACTTTCGATTTTGTGAACTGAAATGAGGAAAAAGTTGATTTTTAAATATTGTGGTTTTCTATTGATGCTTTATAAATGAATATTGATATGATGCCATGTGAAGTGAATGTAGTGATCGAACGTAGCTTGCCCTTATCGTAGGTTATGTACCGAAATGACCTCCGGGCATCCCAGTGTGTACCCGCGATAAGGGGGCGCTACAACTAATGTTCCCTAGGTACACCTTAGGTTGAGATGGCTGCTTCTCTTTGCTTTGTGATTCCATATGGTTGATAGTTCCAGTTATCTGACTCATCTGACTTACCGAGAACGAGAATCGAGACATTGCATTTTGTTAAAACCATTTTACATCCTGATGAAACTACAGAGTATTGGTAACAATAGCAATAACTAAGTCTTCTAAATATGTATCAAAATTTGTTAGCTCTCCAAATTTTGGATGCTAGACCTTGTATCTTGTGAAAATTACCTTACATCCGTCTAACAATGTAGAGTATTAGTGGAAATAGCGCTAACTAAGTCTTCTAGAGATGTACCTGAGTTGGAATAAGAGGCTTTTAGTCTATACGGGAATTGTTGTGCATCCGGCAACTCAACTAGGAAGTAGTCTTGCCGACTATCAACTTCATAACTAAAGTTCATATGATTACTCCAAACTTGGTTATAGGATTAGGAATATGAGTTATAAGAAAAATTTCTACCAATAGCATTGATAATATCCAACAGTGACATACTCCCTTCACTCTGTCTACTCTTTATACTCTAACACACAAAAAAAGTGAAAAGATTAAGAAATAAATGTAAAAACTAATTATGAAAAAATATATAAAAAACAAAAATTAAAATAAAGAACAAAAACTAAAACACCACACTCCCCAACAACAATGCCAAAATTGGTAACGTTTATAACACTACACAAAATAACTAAAATTAAAACTATAATTAGTGATAATTCTAGGTTGATCATATAAAGAGTGTTCGGTTAGCTTTCATAATGAAAGGAATTAGTGTGGGGTTTTGTTTGAAAGTGGTAAAGAAAATAAAGTGAAATTAAACGAACAAAAATAAATTAAAGCAAGAAGTGAAAAATGATAAAATTTATGAATAGCATTTGGAATTCGGTTCTCAATTCAATCTCAACCTACACATAAATAAGCATAATTTATTTCCTTCTTATTCTCACACCTCTCATTAGAAACTATTAATCATAGATTAATAACAAACTCTATTAACCCAAGTTTTTCCTTAGGTCATGTTTAATTAAAAAAAATCTCTTTAACAGAACCTAAGCATCAACCAACCTAAAATAAGCTCTCTATATTTAATAGGATAGTTACATTACGAACTCCAAAAATAGACTAATCTACGCAACAACCACATAAGCTTGGGTTGTTTATCCTAGGTTATGTTATCCCTAATGATTCAACATCATTAGTTTCCATAAATGAATCTATAACACAACTATTACGTATTGCATTTAAAATTCTAGCAATGGGTTCATACAAAAGTTTGATCTTGGACCTTGTGAGATATAATTTTCACTTATCTTCTTTTTACCCTTCCTTTTTATAACTATGACTAAAACAATCAATTACCTTTAAAATACCAAAAATTACTTTTTAGTATATGACTATTCTTAATAAAAATGAAAAATCGAAAAAATAAAATGAATAGGAGAACTTGGGCAAATAATAAAAATTGAATATGATAAAAGTGTAAATATATAAATTTGAAATAAAATTGAATATAACCATATATTATTGTATTTAAAATTAATTATATGGAAAGAAATTAAAATAAAAGTTAACATAAAAAGGATTGGAAAAATTAAGTATCAATAATATCAATTTAGCATCTTGCATGATCCTCATAAGTGGGGAACCAACCTAACATTTCAAAGGAGAAAAAAGGGTGAGACAAGGAAATCCCTTAAGCTCCTACCTCTTTTTCATTTTCCTGAAAATTCTTAACCTTCTCATTAAAAGTGTAATCACAAGCTCTAATTTCATATATCATAAAAAATGTTCTAAGCTTTAGTTTTTCAATATGGCCTTTGCAAATTATAGTAACACAAACTCATATTGATCCCTATGTTAGAAGTGATTATTTACAAAAAATTCAAGAATGCGAGTTAAGGTAACATAGAGCCAATACAATCTCATGTTAAGGTTATGTTAGGCGTAAAAATTAGCATTCAATTTATTAAAAGAAGAGGCAACTAGAGTTGAGGACAGTTTTTGGAATAAATGAATTTGATTTTAGAAAATTTAATTAAGAGCCAAAAAAAATAACTAGAGATCGAGAAAAATAATCTTTAAAAAAAATCAATAAGATTAATCAAGGCTTCCAAGATTCAAGATTTATAAAGATGTTTTCTTTATATTTTGTCATCCTTTCTTTTGTGTTTTTTCTTTCTTGTTTATTCATGAACTAATTAGAACACATATATAAATGGATGGACCCTAGAGATTTAAAAATTTTCTTAGTTTTTTTGAAAATTTTCCATGTTCTTATATCGATTTGAATTAAAGGAATGCATGTTGAAAATTCAATAATTGGATTCTTACATTGAGAAGATTGATAATTCGTATGGTTAGATCATAATGTGGATAATAAAAACCGAATGGGTTACTCGAGAGAGAATTGCATAATCCTTTTAGGTTAGGGTAAAATCTATCATAAGAATTTTAAAAATTAGATTAATGTTTTCTTTGGTTGTCTTGATTGGAAAGAGATTTAAGTTAATTCGATCTAAGAATATGAATCAAGTTGTTTGAGAGGTAACATAGTTGTAACTTAGGAATTTTTACCAATCTAAAGAATTAGAGCCGTTGATTAAACCAGATTGATGTTTAAATATAGTAAAGTTTTAGGGAATATCTTCCATAAATATAGTTTATTTTTAGATCGTTTTATATTTGATCACTGCTCAATTAGATTTTTAGAATCATTCATTTAGTTTCTTTCAATCAATTATGTTTGATAACCTAGAAGATTAAATCTGTGTTGATTTTGGACTTTGTGAGATAAGAATTTCACTTATCGACTTTTTACCCTTCCTTTTTGGAGCTATGATTGGAACAATCAATCACCTTATAGAGACCAAATTTTATTTTTAAGTATATGGCTATTCCTAATATTAATGAATAATTTAAAAAAGAAAAATAATTTCAAGGATATAAAAGAACTTGGGTAATGCCAAATATACAAATTGAACATGAAAAAATGTAATAAACATAACTAAAATGGAAAATTTTAAAATAAACGTTGGTATGAAAAGTACTGGAAAAAATGAAGTATCAGCAATATCACTTTAGTAGAGAGATAAGGAGATCCCTTAAGCCTATACTTCTTTCCATTTTTATGAAATATCTTAATCTTCTTGTTAAAAGCACAATCATAAGCTCTAATTTCATCTATCATTAAAAATGCTCTAAGCTTTAGCTTTTCAACTTGGCCTTTGCAAATGACTTGCTTTTATCACTACAAAAAATAATAATAATTAGCGATGGAAAATTATCGATGGAAACTAAATCGTAGCAAATTACCAATGGAAAATGATTTTCCATCGGTAAAATTATCAGGAAAATTTTCATTTTGTGACGGGAAAAATATTTGTCGATAAATATGGAGGAAAATTATAACGGTAAATTTTTTGGTGGAATATAGCAAAGGTAGAAAATTCCTGTCAGTAAAGAAGGTGGGAATGCTTAGTGGAATAAATAAGTTTTGGGTTTAAATTTTAAAGGGAAACGTCATCATTTGCTTCGACTTCAACGTTTTTAATAAAACAAAATGATGTCGTTTTCTTATACATTTAACCTACTCGAAGACCCCCTCCCTCTCCCCTGTGTTTTCGTTTTTCGTTATTTTCCTCTCTTCTTTTTGTCTGTCATCAATTTCTCTTCTCCTCATATGCATTTGTGTGTGTTTGTCTTCTCCAACCACTGTCCTTATGTCCTTCAAAGGAGGCAAGTCATTCAGCATTTGTTTTTTGTGATTTTTGTATACACAGTGTTGGTATTTTAAGAGAAAACATTGTATGAACCTAAGAGTTGTTGGGGTGTTTTTGCATTTGTTTCGATTGTATGTGGTGTATTTGGCTTTGCAATATTTTAGAAAATGTTAAGGAAGGAAAAAGACATGATTTGCTTAGGTTATTTGGGATGAATCTTTCATGCCTTTGAAGTGTTCGACAAAAGTTCATAATGGTCTCTTTAACGATTTTCTACTTATTTTAAATGTTTAAATATCATGTGAATCATGAGCAATGTATAGAAACAATCTTTTCTTGGTTTTGTTTTGTTCAAGATATGAAAGAGTTCTTAATTCATTTGTTTCAAGGAATCATAAAAACTAGTGTAGTTTCGAGCCAACAAGCCTTTATGCATGCCTAATTATCCTTTGCAAGATGGGAGCTTTATCAAGTTTCAAGCTTTTATTGAACATTTGCTTACTCCAAAATGCCAAATTAAGTTGATATCGAGCATTGAATATAATGTAAATTGGTTAATTTTAAAATAATATTAAAATTGTATTCTTTACATCTCACCTCCATCTTTACTTAAGTACCTATTGGTTTTCATTTATTTACTTGAACAAGCTTAAATTGATACCAAGAAATAGTTGCATACATGTTTTATTCTCTAATTTTTTAGAACTTACACTTGGAATTTTATTTTATATATCAATTTGCATTCTTCCTCTCATAGACCATAACACATGTTTATTATATATTAAATTGAGTATATATGGACATTATAACACAAATTTGACAAGTTTGTACTCTTGCACCCGCTTGACTGTTCGTAATTGCAATATGATTTACAAATTGAAATTAAGTCTTGCGCATGCTTTGGAACTTTGGATGCTTGATGTCCTTTTGGCACAGTTAGTTATTTATCTTCATACGTTGCTTCCAATTCCATGGCTACTAGGAGACAAACTAGCTCGCCACCTCCATGGACTAAAGTTAAGAGCTTTGTCTTATTAAGGCTATTTACTGATTTGTTACCAATAAACAAGAAACTGAAAGTGATGTTCTACCAGGCAACATATGATAGTCTAAGAGTCTCTCCTTTAGGGGTGTGATCCAATTGTATACTCATTTGACTTGATTATCTGGTTAAATAAATAAGAGAATTAAGGGAGGCAATTGGAGAATTAGTGGAGGGTAATGTTATTTAATGAATGACTAGTATAAACTACCACGTCTACTTAACTACAATTCTACTTTTTAGTGTTACTCAACAAACTATGAAAAAATAAAAACAAAATCAAAATCACTTTTCTAATTTTCTTAAATTTTGAAAATCGAAAAGAACTAGAATAAAAAATAAAAATAAATATGAAAACAAAGAAGTGTAGATATAACTACGTGGTGTTTTCCTAAGTAACAAATTTAGGACATCCCAAACTTTCAAACTTTTGGACATCCCTGTCATCCACTAAACTATTCACTAGGAAGACAAACCAGAATTGACTTCCATTCCATTTTTTTGAAATATTCCATTTTTTAAAATTAAAATGGATTTGAACTTTGAAATTCCTAAATTGATGTTCACAATGTCTTTGTTTTATCTTGTATGCTTTTGAAGATGAAGCATATTTTTATGCCGATTGTAGTCCTTTTCAAACAGTGGTGCATTCCCACCAATTAACTAATTAGCATTATATGTTTATTTTTTAGCTTAAATAACATATTTTCTCTGTATTGCATTATATACCAAAGCTCAGATTGCCTTATTTTCTGATTTGCTTGCTTTAATATATTAAAAATATAACAAAACTATTGAACAAATGCGTTATATTAAATATGAAATATTCTTTTTAAACAATTTGAAGCTTTTATGTTGGCTATGCAAGCAATCTACATATATTATGTCCCTTTTCCCAGCTTACGACGAGATAACTCAGATTGGTTGGCCATTTGCAAAGTTAAACCTAGAGATGTTTTTGAATCACATGGAAAAGGAGATTAGAGAATTAAAAGTTAAGCGTTTCAAGAAGATGTTTATGAAATAAATGCATTTGTTACATATGACGAGAATAAACCTTTGAATGATCCTAATAATGAATATGTTGAAATTTCATTTGGAGAGAATGAGGAGGGCTAGAGATCTAAAAAAGGGACTAAATTTGATTCTAATTCTATAGGTAAAGAAGATGATGATAATTTTGATTTACAATTAAGTGTTGATAGTAATTAATTTGTGTTTATAATAGAATATTATATTCAATAAATCAATTATTGAATCAACAATGTATTGTTATATATTGAATTAAAATTTTTATATTTCTAGAATATTTAATAAAATATAAATTTTAGGTTAAAATATGCCACCAAAGAGAAAATAGGACATGATACGACCAAGGTTCAGACCACGATTTAGATCCAGTTACTTTCTAGGTGAAGCATCACATTTTACGATTGCAACAAAATCAGATGTTGTACCTCCAATTATTACACTTGCAGATGAGACATCACCTTTCGTAGTTGCTACTACACCATCCACCACCCCTATACTAACAAAGATATCAGGGGTAAACAATGTGGATGAAGGAGGCAACCTCCAGTCTGGAGTTGAGGGAGTTGATAGAAGAACTTACATCATAATTGTCAACAATCTGTAAGTGAAAATACATGAAACGCTAAATGTTTATAATTAAGTTATAGCTTTATAATTACAAATGATATAAAATTGTTTTCATATTAGGTTGATTTCGTATTGATCGTGCTCAAATAACATGACATCCAAATTCAACAAGAAGATTGATCTTGAGGGTTATATATGGAAGAATATCTCTCAGGCGACAAAGGATTTTTAATATCATGAGTTTAAGGTACAAAAATATATTTTTTTTGGTATTTTTTGTAATTAATTTTTATACATTAAGATAAATATTGTAGGTTATAAGTACTTATTGTATATTTTCCTTTTTTCATAAAGAAATTATTTTGGGTTTTGAATTTGATGCAGTTATTTATAAAGTATGGAAGAGACAAGTTCGTACACGCTATAAAGACTTTATTTGTAACATCCCGTCACTGATAGGATGTGTACAGTTCCTCTCATATGTGTCATGAATACGTATTTTTGCATTTATATT
>JANIHY010086439.1:0-17174 GCA_027479065.1 Erythroxylum brevipes
GGTACATGGGCACACTACGGAACTTTGGTAAGTAAATTTTGGGAGCGTTTTGAGCATGAGAATGAATTCATGATGTCCTTAAGGGTTCAAGGGATTAAGAATGAAAAAAAATATTTATAACCCTTCAAAGTAATACGCATGCTCAGGATTTCACGATTTTAAGTTACGAGCAATCGGGATCCGGTCCCCGGGTCGGGTCCCGACATTTGCTACAAATATCGGATTAAGGCGATTCAAAAACTATTTTGAAGAAGACTTCTAGACTTACAACTTTCATGAAGACCTCAAAAACTAATTTTACCTCAAAAAGGGTTTAAAATTCAAACCAATGCAGCTATCCCGGATGCCCATCCCATGAAAAATCACAGACTTCTAAATATCATAACTCTCAACTCTAATGTCCAAAATTTTCATACTTTATATCAATGGAAAGATAAAAGAAAGATCTAAAATTTTCATGAAGACAATTTTGTCAAAATTGGCCTAAATAAACACAGAAAAGTTCTTGAAAGTTTCAACCCAAAAACTTAACACTGTTACTGTTAATTCCCATAAAATTTCCAGATTTCATTCTCCAAAATCAAACACTTCAAATTTTTATTTCTTGCTTTTCTACTCCATTTCAATCAACTCATTTACGATAAATTCATACTCATCCTAACATGTACATAATTTTTCATCACCCACAACACATACATGAACATTGCATAACCAAGTCATCAAATCTCAAACTCATCATTAGCTTAATTTAACCATACCCATAACATTTAACATAACTTACTTGGTTTAGGTTAAAACTCTTCAAAATCTCTCTCAACCCTAGCTCCCACGCATCTGACGTTCTCATCTTCTAGAGGTGGTAGGGTGGGGTTGGGTTCTTTAATGACAATGTAAAGAAGAAGAAGATGATAGCAAAATGACAGTGGTAAATAGAGGCAAGAACAAGCTCCAACGTTGGTGTGGTGAGAAGTGATTGAAGAAATTGAAAATGGAGGAGAAGAAGAGAGCAAACCACGAAGAAGGAGAGGAAAACAAGAATAAAACACTTGTTTAGTCTTCTAATTTAAAAGCATCGTGGAAGAACAACAAGGGAGGGTCTTTTTAATTAAAAGATAAGTGACACTTGTCACTTTCTTAATGACTAAACTCTAACTTAGTTTCTATTGAAACTAACTCCATTTAGCTCTCCTCTTTCCAATACAACTATCATCTTTACAATCCAACTATCCTCCAATATTCTTTTGATTCCCTTTTTCTTCTTCTTTTTTTTTATTATCCATAAAAATCCCAAAATTTCCTAAATTAATCAAAATTAAAAAATATCGCAATTCTACTAACCCGTAAAATTTCCAATGTAAAAACATTCATAATTCTAAAAAATTCACAAATTAATCCAATTATACCTGGAAATATTCATGAATGTATGTACAATTATTTTCATATGCAGATAAATTCACTATTTATGTATATGTGTATGACATATTATGCATGAGCATAAAGAAGCATTTCTAAGCCTCTCATAAATCACTCATATTTACTATTTTAACCTTCTCACAGGTAATGAGATGTTACACTGGGAATAATAGAGTTACAGTATCAGGTCAATTGCTAGCTTGTGAATATTGTGGGAAGAAGCACAGTGATGACTGTTGGAGATTGACAAGAGCCTGCCTTCGGTGCGGCTCACTTGGTCATCAAAACCTACTGTTCAGTAGAGCCAAGCCAGTGAAACTGGACAGAGAGGTCGTGGCAGAGGCAGAATGAGTTTTGGTAGTTCTTCTATCAAGACTGAGGTACAGAGTAATCGACCACATTCCCAAGCCAGAGTTTATGCCATGACTAGACAGGAGGCTCACGATTCTCCGAATGTCGTTGCAAGTGTATTAGTATTATTTACTTTTGAGGCTTATGCATTATTAGATCCTCAATCTACACATTTATTTATCACACCGCATATAGCATCGAGATTGCATTGTGATAGAGAGTTTCTGAATTGCAGATTAGAGGTAAGTACACCGATAGGTAGTGCTACCGTGATTGGGAAGGTTTGCAAGAAGTTTTGATTCAAATTGATCAAGCAGAGTTAGAAGCAGACTTGATTATATTACAGTTAAAGAAGATATATATTATTCTAGGCATGGATTGACTCACTGCTCATAGGGCCATCATGAACTGCTATATGAAGGAAGTAATTTTAGAGTCTCTTAATCAACTGAGAGCGGTGTTTAGAGGTATTAGCCAACAGTGCTAGCCAGGATAATCTCATTTGTGAGTGCTTTGAAATTAATGTATGGTGGCTACGAGGCTTATCTGGTCTACGTGGTTGATATTCAAGTTAAACAGAGTGTACAGGATATTCCAATGGTTAAGGAATTCCTGGATGTATTTTCAGATGAATTACCTGGTTTACCTCCAGATCGAGAAATAGAGTTCACAATTGACTTAGTTCTTGGTACTGCTCCTATATCCATTCCTCCATATAGGATGGCATTTGTGGAACTAAAAGAGTTGAAGGTTCAGTTGAAGGAACTACTTGAGAAGGGATTCATTAGACCCAGTGTTTCACCCTAGGAGCTCCAGTGTTATTTGTAAAGAAGAAAGATGATACTTTGAGGTTGTGCATTAATTACAGGCAACTCAATCAGGTTATAGTAAAGAACAAATACCCGTTGTCTAAAATTGATGACTTATTTGATCAATTGCAGAGAGCTCAAGTGTTCACTAAGCTCGATTCGAGGTCTGGGTATTATCAGTTAAAGATAGCAGAGACTGATGCACCAAAAAGTGATTTTAGGAGCAGATATGGACATTTCGAGTTCTTAGTAATGCCGTTTAGGTTAACTAATGCCCCGACTGCATTTATGACATTGATGAATAAGGTGTTTCAGGACTACCTGGATCAGTTTGTAATTGTATTCATTGATAAAATTTTGGTGTATTCGAAAAGCAGTGAGGAACATGCTGAGCATCTGAGAATGATTTTGTAGATTATGAGAGAAAAACAATTGTATGCCAAATTCAGTAAATGTGAATTTTGGCTGCATCAAGTGGTATTTTTGGGTCACATAATAGCTGGGCATAGTATCCGGGTAGATCCAATGAAGATAGAGGTAGTAATAAGATGGAGGATTCCGAAGAATGTATCGAAGATTCGGAGTTTCCTCGAATTAGCTGGATATTACCAAAGATTTGTCAAGTAGTTTTCTTCACTCTTGGCCTCTAACTAAACTTCTGAGGAAGAATGTGGCATTCAGATGGAATGACAAGTGTCAGAGATGTTTTCAGGAGTTGAAGCATTGGTTGACTACAGCGCCAGTGTTGACTATTCTATCGGGATCTGGTGGATATGTAGTATATAGTGATGTGTCGTATCAAGGACTGAGATGTATATTGATGTAGCATGACAAGGTGATAGCCTATGCATCGGGACAACTAAAATCGCACGAGATGAATTATTCGGTACATGATTTAGAGCTTGCAGCAGTAGTCTTTGCTATAAAGATTTGGAGATATTATTTATATGGCAAAAAATTTTAGATATACACTGATCACAAGATTTTGAGATATCTGCTGAGTCAAAAAGAGCTGAATATGAGACAGAGAAGGTGGATAGAATTGTTAAAAGATTATTACTGCACGATTAAGTATCATCCGGGGAAAGAAAATATTATGGCTGATGCACTGAGTTAAAATTCACATAGTAGTGTAGCTCATATTTAGATATCGAGGTTACCAAGCCTGATTCAATTGAGAGCTTTGAATATGGAGTTGAATCTAGAGCATAATGAAGCATTGACAGCCACATTAAAATTGAGACCAATGTTGCGTGACAAAATTAGAAGAGTTCAAAGTGATGATCCTGAGATGATGAAACTGGTTGAGAAAGTTAAGATGAATTCAGATTCTAACTTTGAATTGAGAGATGAAACATTGTAGCTAAAGCAGAGGCTATGTGTGCCTAATATCGATGATCTGAGAAAGGAAATTCTAGAGGAAGCTCACATGGCTGCTTATGTTATGCATCCTAGCATTACTAAGATGTCTAATACACTAAAGCAACATTTCTGGTGGTTAGGGATGAAGAACCAAGTAGCTGATTATATGGATAAATGTTTAACTTACCAGTAGATTAAAGTTGAGCATCAGGCTCCAGTTGGAAAGCCTTATTTGTTGCCTATTCCAGAGTGAAAATGGGAACGAATCACTATAGATTTTATTATGAGATTGCCTAAGACTTATAGGCAAAATGATGCGATATGGGTTGCAGTGGGCTGATTAACTAAGTTGGCCCATTTATACCAATACAGGAGAATAATACACTAGACCGGTTGGCTCGAAGGTATGTGACTGAGGTTGTGAGATTGCATGGGGTTTTGCTATCCATTGTATCGGATAGGGAACCCAAATTCACTTCGAGATTCTGGAAGAGTTTGCAATCACCTATGGGCACAAAGCAAAATTTTAATACTGCATTTCATCGTCAGACAGATGGGTAGAGTGAGAGAACTATTAAGACTGTTAAAGATATGCTTAGAGCATGTGTATTAGAGTTTTAGGGAGCTTGGGATCAAATATAGCACTGATTGAATTCGCATATAATAACCATTATCATAGCAGTATTAGAATGGCATCATATGAGGCACTATAGGCAGAAATTGTCGATCGCCTCTATATTGGGATGAATAAGGTTTGGGAATGATAGAAGGCCCTAAATTAATCGAAGATACTATAGATAAGGTGAAATTGATCCGGAGTCGAATAAAAGCGGCTCAAGTTAGACAGAAAAATTATGTGGATCAAAATTATCTAGATATGGAATACAGTGTCGGGGACAAAGTATTTCTAAGAATGTCGCCTTGGCAAGGCATATTAAGGTTTGGCAGAAAGGGCAAGTTGAGCCCGAGATATATTGGTCTTTATGAAATTCTTGAGAGAATTAGACCTTTGGCATATCAATTAGCCTTACCTATTGAGTTGTCTCAGATACATGACATATTTCACGTGAGTATGCTCAGAAAATAAAGGTATGATCCAACACATATGTTACCGGCTTAAGATATTAAAGTCAGTAGTAACCTAAGCTATGTTGAAAAACCAGTTCAGATAGTTGGGTATCAGATGAAACGGTTGAGTAATCGGGAAATTCCAATGGTAAAAGTCTTGTGGCACAATCATTCGAGTAAAGAAGCAACGTGAGAAACTGAGGAGCATATGAAAAAGCAATATCTCCACTTGTTTCCTTAATCAGGTAAAATTTCGAGGATGAAATTTCTTAAAAAGGGAAGAATTACAAAATCCCATGTTTGAAGCTAGACCCCAAAATAGTGAATTGAGAGTACAGTGAGAAATTAAAAGTGTATTTCATGCTTATACATTATAGTATATTCACACACATGTGAATATTTATTTTTGAATCATTAAAATAATTTTACATGCATTTATTGACATTTTTTGGGTACAATTGATTATTAAATGCGATTAAAATGTGAAATGTGAAATACTTATGTTGAAAATTTATTTGGAGACTATTAGTATTATTTCAGATTTTTTGTTGAATTTTAAGAAATTTCTAAAAATTTGGGGCATTTTTGGACTAGGAAAAATAAGAGATAAATAGACTAATAGCATTGTGACACGTGGCAACACAAATAAGTGAAAACTGTATTACATGCAAGAGGACACGTAGTAACGTGTTTAGGAAAGAATTTTCTGCTGCTGTTGTTCTTCATTCGGTTTTGCTCATCACTGAAAATATGAAATTCTCTTTCTTTGTTAACCATACTAAAAGAGTTTGTGATTCCTATAAGTGAAATTGGTAAGAATTTCGGACCATATAGAGAGTGCTTGATTTTTGTCAAAAACCTTATTGTTCATCTATTCACCGAAGTTTGATCTGCTGGAAGTGTAGCTAACTCAAGTAATTTGAGTTTTAAGTTTTGTGATATTGTAAATGGTGATATACTTGTGCTGTTGGAGTTAACTGGAAAAGGATGTAACAGATGAATAAAACTACAGAAGTTCATGAAAGCTAATGTATGAATATATATGGTCTGCTTTTGTTCACTTTTGATATATGGGAATATGTGTGGGTGTTTTAGAGATGATGTAAATAGTAAGTGTTAATGAAAATGGGAAGATACAGTAGATAGAAAACAAATAAGAAAAAAGAAAACATGCAGAGGGTATGGAATTTGTATTAATAGTAATATACGGGTTTTGGATGATTATGTTTGAATTTTGGATTTGGTTTGTCGTGTGTTGTTGAGCTGAAAGGGGAGTAGTATAGATGGTATATGTATTAGTTGGGAAGTGTAGGAATTGGAAAATCTGGAAAAAAGGGAAGAAGAGTGAAGATTCTGCAGTTTACGGTGAAGAAGAAGAAAATATGTGCTTTATTAATCTAGAGAGAGAAAGAAGAAGGTGATGGTCTGTGTGTATGCTAGAGTATTGTTACTGAACAATTTTAAGTCTTTTGGCCATAACTTTGTCATCTGACCTCCAAATGACTTGAAACTTAAACCAATAGATTCCTAAGAAAATTTTCTTTCTCTTCATGAAAATTTAGTGCTATCTGAATTGATTTGAAAAAGATTGATTGGATGAAAGTGAAGAAGTATGTTGGAATGTTATGAACTGGCGAATTTTCATGAACATGCTTTGATATTTTAATTATAACTTTGTAGTTTTCTAAATGAGTTGATTCTTGATTAAGGTTAAAATAGAGACATATGTCTACAAATTTCTTGAAGAAGTCGAATTTTAATTTTGTCTATAAGAATTTCAAATTTTGGCATGAAATTGAGTCTTAGCTTAGGCTGTAGCACTACCAGGGACAGAAATCACGCCCTGTTGTTCTTGAATAAACTGTGTTGATGTAGGCCGAATCAGACAATGGTGTCTTCACAAAAGTTGTAACTTATTCTTTTAGATTTTAATTGGTATAGAAATTGTAATTTTTGGATACTAGAATTGTTAGTTATGATTTATACAACTTGAATGCACGATCATGTTCTAACCAAAACTTCAAATATACCCAGTATGTGGTATATTGAGTATAACTTCTGGAATACTGAATCAAATTGTATGATATTGGTATCATTAGAAACTTAAGACATGGGACAACAATTTTATAGAAAGAAGTGTTATCAAATTACTTCATTTTCCTGATGAGAATGATCATACAAGATAGACCCGAAAGTTGGTTTTTAAAAGGAACCTAGAATAGTGATTGAGTGTGTGAATTTTGGCACAATTGGATAATACATGATACATTTATACATGCGTGTTTACTCAATTACATAAGCAGTTCAGTAATATGAAATTGTGTTAATGTATATAGGAGAGCAAGTATCGCGACCACATCCCGATATTGCCGGAACGTCAAGGCAATAGGCTTAAGGGAGCAATTGTGAGTAACCTAAGATGGTCTCACCTTGATTTGTTTTGTTTATTACTGTATTGAATTTGATACCGATGAATGCGTACTTAATTATGTACTAAATTTCAGACAATAATTATTCGAGGCATTTGATGCATGTAAACATCATTGGGAGTGCTATTTGTATGTGAATGAGAATGACTAACTGATTTTGATATGTATTGATTGTGTTTTGAATTCCGGACATGAATTGTCCGAGGAGTTTTGATGCATGATTTAAAAAATGGAAGTGCTATGTGAATGTGAATGAGATTGACTAATTGATTCTCGACATCAATGTTGAATGCCGGACCTGGTCCGAGGATTATTGTGACTGAAAAAGTGAATGCGAATGTAATAGACTGAATGTGATACTTGAATTTGAGAAATGCATTTCATTCCAATGCATGAAATCTATTGGCAGTTGTGATTGATGTCGCCAGTGAAAACGAGCTTAAAGCTCAGACATTCATGATTAAAGCCTAACGCTCAATGTATACAAAGAGCCCTGTATCCCCATAGATAAGGGACAGTATAAAGAAATCGATATCCACAATAGTTACGGGACAGTAAAAAAGCACATAGTCACAACAACGTAAAAATGAATGTGAGTCTCATCCACATTGCATTCACATATGATTTGAATACATTGAATGATTTGCAAAGTTGTGAGAATATTTCAAATATAAATATATGATAGTAAATCGATCATTATTTACTATACAAGTGAAATGAACTGATATCTTGATTGAACTATGTGACTGAAACATGACAGATATGAATAACGTGTTATAACTTGATGATAATCAAAATGAATTAAATTATGTGATAACATGCTATTGTGTGCTACATCATGACTGAACCATCAAGGATGGTTACTCTACTGAGTTTGAAAAACTAGTCAAAATTACAACGTTGACAATTTCAGGTTCGAGAGCGACGACTTAGCTTTTACGACTGCATAGGAGTGATTTTGTACTACTATGGATATAAGTCATGGCTCAGAGATCGGTCAGTTGGGATTAAAGGATTAGTTTGTTTTAATTTTTGTTTAGTTTCCTCATATATGCAGCATATTTTGCAGATCGAGTTGTATACACTATAGGATAATATTGTAAAAATATGGACGATATATAAAATGCTACATTATAAATTATAGATTGTGTAGTGAAATGAGGAAATTTTGGATTTTAGTCAATGTGTTATTTATGATTTTGCTTGTGATGCCATATGATAAAGTGAATGTTATATAGTTAATATGCTAATTCTATCGGGCATGTGCACGTGTGACCAAGTGGAGCACGTGCATGTGTTGTGCGGGATTGGGGTGTTACATCAGAAGCCTCACAAAACACAATCGTAGACAACTAGAACCAAAGTAGAATAAGTATTAGTCAAACACGTGGAAGACACATGACATTCATCTGATTATACAAGCACATCCGAAGGCAACTACTATTAAGCTCTATAAAAGGACAGACCTCAATCATCACAAACATACACAAAAAACCATAAGTCTCAATTCTTTGCTATAGAAATATGAGAGCAAAATAAATAGAGAAAAAGAGAGTGCTAAAGTACATACAAAGGGTACTAGGGAGTTTGTGAGGAAACTCTTGCAGGTGTTTAATAACACTCAATCTCTTGTATTCTTTTTCTTGAAGCTAGTGAAAAACCAAAGTGTGAGATGGATCCTTAGATGTAGATAGCTTTGTGCTATCGAACCAAGTAAAATTTCTTATGTCTTCTTTACATTTCTGCAACTCTTTATTTTTGCAAAATACAAGTTCAGGCATTAAACCATCATCAGTCAAGTAACAAATACAGAAAGCCATACAAAGATCCTATTAGATTGGTATTAAAGTCATCGAGGTCTCTATCCACGTTCCTATTGACAAGTCAAGAATCTATCAAGAAGGAAGCTCAAGAACATAAACAAGTCATTACAAAGAACCTATATAATGGTGGAAAAAGAGATGGAAGTGTTCATTGGAAAGGAGGATTTTGCAATATGAAAATTACAGATGTAAGCCCTGCTTAAATCCTTTGAATGTTTTAGAACCATAGATGCTACCTACAATGATGAGCCAGATCCTGTAAAGAATTTGTAGAAATCAAGATTGATACATTGCAAATTAATGCTACATATTTCACCGATTGTCATCAGAAAAGTGAAAGATTGCAACACTGCAAAGATATTATGAGAAAAACTAGATGAGATTTATTATAAACGCTGCCTACCAAACAAAATGACCCTGCTGCACAATCTTGCAAATTTCAAGATGAATACAACAGTAACCCTTGAAGACAACCAAGATTATTTCTTTAATTAATTCAGGATCTTGAAGCAACTTGGGAGAAAATTTCAGAAGAACACTAAACAGTGGTGATTCTGAAGTCACTTCCACATGAATACATTGAATTCAAGAAGGTGGTCAAGCGTGCTAGTGGTGATGCTCTAATAGTGAAGAGGGTTCTTGATTCTTTAATGAAGGAAGTGATAGATAACAATCACTTTAAAAGGGAACCAGAGGTGATGTTCTTAGACAACAGATCCATGAACAAATTTGCACAAATTGGATCAATGAAAAGTGGTGGACAGAAAGCTAAGGGAAAGGGCAAACAGAAAAAGAATGATGATGAAAAGAAAAAGAACAATGCTAAAAGTAATAAATATTATTATTGTGATAAAGAAGGACACTTTGGCAAGGATTGCAGGAATAAAAAGAAGAACAAAGAAGCAGAGAAAGGTGATGTTGGAAATGTTGAGAAGCTTGAAGAATCCAGTGGAGATGAAATACTTGCCATGACAACTGAAACAGATGAGTTGATAACAGAATGGATTCTGGATTCAGATTGCACAATGCATGTAACTCCCTATAGGGAATGGTTATCTTCTTTTAAGAACTTGTTAGCCAAAGTAAGAATGACAGATGTAGGGAAGCAAGATATCAAAGGCATTGGCAATGTTTCCATCAAGTTGCATGATGGAAAGAGGATAACATTGAGCAATGTGAGATATGTCCCTGTAGTTAGAAGAAATCTTCTATCAGAAAGTATCATTGACAAACAAGGATACAAGATTAGGTCCAAGGATGGTTTAAGAGAAATCATCAAGGATGGTAAGGTGGTCATAATGTAACATCCCGATATCCATGCTGAGATTAGAATAGAATATAAAAGATATTATTGAGAAATTTAAAAGTGCATTTCATGCTCATGCATAATATAGCATATACACACACACGTGAATAGTAAATTTTGCATATAAAAATAACTGTACATGCATTTATTGACATTTTTTTGGGTATAATTGATTTTATATATGTGATTTTATTGAGAATTATGGTTTAGTTGTGTTGAAAATTTATTAGGAGAATATATTTATCGGTTTAGAATTTTTGAAATTTTAGGGAAATTTTTGAATATTTTGGGTATTTTTAGACTAAGAAAAATGCCAAATGGTAGAATAATTGATAAATAGTAGTAGAAATAAGAGTCAAATGGCAATAGAAATTTTTAGAAATGGCTTTAGGATTTAATGACAAGTGTTATTGAAAAATGGGAGAAAATTTGGGTTGAAAATTGGAGATAAATGGACTAGCCTTTTAAAAGAGCCAATTGAAGACCATAAAAAGGTGACAAGTGGCATCCACTCATGCATTTTACCTAAATTAAAGACCATTTCATGGTCTTACACTTGACCATTCACAAAATATGCTTCATTTCTCAATCTTCTTCATTTTTTTCTTCATCTTTCTTTCTTCTTCACACACGACACTCTCTTCTCCAAGCATCAAAATGGAACTTTGCTTTATTCCATTACTAGCCACTTAACTATCTAGCTATCTTCTTCTTGTTGATAAAAGACCCAACCTATTTCACCTTGAAAGTTGATTTTCGTGGATGTTAAAGGAGCTAGGGTTCTTCAAGACTCTTGAACAAGCCTTGGGTAAATCAAGTAACCTATTACTCTTCATGGCTTTGATGAATAAAGCATGTTTGATAATAGTTAGAGGTTAAATATTCATAAATTGAGGATGGGTATATGCAAAAACGTGAGTGAGTAATGTGGGTGGATTAATGTCTTGCTTGTACATGTATGATGATTAATGATTCATAAATTGATATAGAGTTGATTTAGATTTAGAATGAATTCGTAATGGATGGAGAAATAAGTGCAGCAAAAAATTAAACTTTGAATGGATAGTCACATGTTCTGTTTTTGATGTATAAAAATATGGATCATTGGTTGTTTTAGGAATGTAAGTTAAAGAAAAGGCAAGTATAGTGTCTTGAAAAGGGAAGAACTAGGATGAAAGTTGAAAGATAAAATGATAATGGTATTTAAAGTGGCTGGAAAATGTTAGTTGTAAAATTTCCACTGATTATACTTCTGTGTTTTAGCCATAACTTGTTATGTAGTTATCCATTTGTGATGATTCTTAATTTGAATTAAACTAGAGACACATGGCTACATTTTTCATCAAGACATCAAAATTAAATTATGTCTTTAAGAGTCTCAAAATCTAACATGAAATTGAGAACTGGGTGCGGCAAATTGGTGGATGAATATGTATATTTGTGTTCTAGTTTGAGGGTATGAAAACCATGAATGATGAGTTGTATGTTGATGTTATACGTTATAAATTAAGGGTTTAATGAAAGGGAAAGTAGTTTAACCAAGTTGTTGAGTTATGTTATTGAAATGATATGAATTAAGGTAATAGCTAGGAATGAAAAATTGAAGTAGGATATGTGTAGAAATTTTTTTGATAAATTTATATAAGAAAGTGTTCTATTTTGGGTGTTTATGATCAAGCATGGAATATAAATTGTGTATGAATGATGTTGAGTTGAAATGGTGAAGTGGAAAAATGGAGAAAATTAGGGTTAGATGAGAGAAGCTCTTACTTGATCTTTAAACTTTGCCGCGATGAAGCCAGATTTTGACCGCGACGAACTTTTCCCTATAGGTGCTCTTGTTTGATCTTTAAACTTTGCTGCGCGAAGCTAAATTTTGGATGCGGTGAACTTTTCCCGACAGGTACTCTTGCTTGATCTTCAAACTTTGCTACGGAGAAAATTAACCGAGAGATGCTCTTGCTTGAGTTTGTGATATGTGTGTGATCCGATGAAATCATCAATGACGGTTCACTCACTAAGTTTGGAAAACTCATAAAAAAAATTGCAATGTGATTTTTCAGGTACGAGACTAGGAGACTTAGTGTTTATTCTGAATTAGAAGAATGTTTTGGACTAAGTTATGACTCAGAGGTCTGTCAACTGACGTCAGAGAGTTATAGCTTTTATTTTGTAGTTTTTGTTAGAACCTGTATGAGGTTTTAAAAATATTTTTCGAATAAATTCAGTGTAAACTTTGTGAATGAATGTTTTTAACATTTGTTGACTTTTAAATGATGTTAGTTGATGTCATGTTTAAGTTGGATTTGTTTTTACTCTAACATGTCATTATCATAAGATATATACTTGAATGTTCCTGAATGTTTGGGTATGTGGGGGATGTTGTAGTACGTGTGTGAGAAGGAGTGTCTGAAGCTTTCGAAGAACGAAGAAGAGATAAACTCTCAAAAGTTCAAACAAGTCAGAAACTAAGTCTAAGTCACACACACGTAAGACACACGTGAAGAGCATATATTAGAAGCCTCACAAAACACAATCGTAGACAACCAAAATGCAAAGCAGAATAAGTATTAGTCAAGTACATGGAAGACACGTGACATTCATCTGATTTATATAGGCACATACGAATCAAGCTCTATAAAAAGAAATATGAGAGCAAAAGAAATAGAGGAAAAAGATAGTGCTAGAGTATATACAAAGGGTACTAGGGAGTTTTTAAGGAACTCTTGCAGATGTTTAATAACACTCAATCTCTTCTTTTTTTTTTTAAAGCTAGTGAAAAACCAAAGTATGAGATTGATTCTTGGACGTAGATAACTTTGTGCTATCGAACTAAGTAAAATTTCTTATGTCTTCTTTACATTTCTGCAACTCTTTATTTCTACAAAATACAAGTTCAAGCATTAAACCATCATTAGTCAAGTAACAAATACAGAAAGCCATACAAAGATCCTAACAATTAACAATATCGATTTATACATGTGGGTGGATAATTATTATGTATTATAGCTAATGTAATACAGTAATGCCATTGACCTCTCTGCCAATTCCTTTTGAAAGAACTTTGAAAATGAAGGTGTGAATTTTGACAACAGAAAGTCGAAAGGGGAGGAACAAATAGTCAACCCTATGTTATCTATAAATATGGATTTTATACATATATTCCTAAGGCCCAATTATCCTATTTTTGCTAATCCAAAAGCTTTATAATCTGAACCTTCCAGAATCCAATTTCTGGACTTATCTCTTAATTAAATAATGATAAATCTTTGGAAAGATAAGCTAGTCTAAACTACTCTCATTTGGTAAAGATTTTAATGATGGAAAATGCCCAGTATAACAGTATGTAATATCATGTTCCTAAATAGTTTTCTAGCCAAGCAAGCACACATTTTCTTCTAGCCAAGCAAGCACAAATTTTCCAATACATGTGCATATTCACAATTCAATTTTCATTTTTGTAACAGTTAAACTATTTGTATTTATTATCTGTTATCCTAACACTACAACAAAAATGACATACAGTAACAGATGATAAGTGTTATTAAATATGAATGGTAACACTAATGAATATGCTATGATAGCCCATGTTACTAAAGATATGATGCTTTAATAAAAGTTTTGACATGTTATGACATTTATTGATAGCTACAAATAATTTTATATTATATTTTATAAATGTTATTAATTAACTATTTGTAACATTTTTACACTGTTATATATTAACTTTTTGCAACATCATTAATTCTAGACTATATTGTTCTCGTTAGCTATTGATGCTTAATGTTAATTAGTAGGAAGAATTTTATGAATGTTTTTATTTTTCCTTTATTATGATGTTTATTTTTAATTTATAAATATTGCTTTAATTTGGTAGATAAGTATGTCGATGAATTCCCCCTTAACTATTGATACTCAAAGTTCAAAACGAACAAAACGAAAGTGGACTTATGATGAGGATGTTGTCCTAGTTTCCTCCATGGTTGATTTGCATAATGTGGGAAGGTACAATGCTGATACTGGATTTAAAGCTGGATATCTCAATGAATTAGAAAGAATGGTAGCAATAAAGCTTCCTAATTCAATCTTAATAGCCAAACCTCACATATAGTCTAGGATTAAGACTTTAAAGAAAGAGTGGAGCATTGTTTATGATATGATAAAGAAAGACACTAGTGGATTTGGATGGGATATGAAAAGGAAGATCATCATTGTTGAAGATCACATTTGGGATTATTGAACTTTTATCTTGTTTTAAGTATTTTTTAACTACTTTCTTGTAATTTATATTATCCTTCGTTTAGCTGGATATTATACGGAGTTATAAAGAATTAAATTAAAAATTATATAATACTAAACAATATAGTTATATAAATCATTACGATGAGTAAATTGTTCTATATAAATATCTTTTTCATCATTATTCTAATAAAAAAACATATACTTGTGTGACTTGGTAAATAGAATAGAAAAATGAGAATATGCAATTATTATCAAATAATTTTAGGTAGATTTAAGTTTATCTTAAATTCACATGTTAAATAAATTATTTTTATGATAAATACTCTATAATGTATAATTAAAAATGAAAATATATCTCAAATACACTATACTCCATCTAATATTTAAATTTAATGAAACAAATTTTAAAATAAAAAATTAAACGATAATAAATTAATTAGCATTACCTAACCATATACATGTAAATTTTGTTTTAATGTTATAAAAGTTGGGAGTATATGATAAGCGTTTTCCTTTCTCTGTTCGGTGGACTAAAGGCCAAAGGCCCATCCAAAACCTATAAATGAAATCGAAGGCTTAAGTGGAAGAGCAGCTTTGTGGTCGATTTCAGTCCCATTGAGTAGTAAGTGGAGAAGGAAGAAAATGGCAACTGTAGGTAAAACTCCGTCTGCTAAGAGTTGGCTTTCTCTTGAAGCTAACCCTGACGTCATGAATCACGTCGGTAACTCATCCATGGTTTCTTCTTAATCTTTCTGTTTGTTTGCTGAGATTTTATAAATGGAGAGATTTAGGGTTTTCCGCAGATTGGATATTTGTCTCGTCTTTTGAATTTTAATTAGAAGGCACCCTTTTTCAAAATTCTTTTTTTCACTTGAAATTAAATAATTTTAGTAGGCTAATTGACACAATTGGAACCGAAGGAGTGGCCTTACTATGTTGGGAAAGATTTCCAATTTCTTTTCCTAACGATGGAAAATGTTGAAATTCATACTTAGTTATGTGAAAATATGACTAGAATCCTGTAAGTTCGGGAAAACTGTATTGTATACTTGTTGATATTCAGATTTGGAGAATTGGGGAAGTGGGTTTTCAAATTTTAGAATATGAGTGGAAAACAGGGGACAACAGTTAAGAGAGAATAGTTTTGTAAATACCTGCTTTTATTGAATTCTAGAAGTATTTTCTTAGATTTTGGTGAAATATTTGTTAATGGTCCCAACGAGGGTTTCCAAATAACGCACCTTTGGTTGATTGTTATGGTCCTACTTTACTGAAGTTTCTTCTCTAGATTCTCTTATTTTCTCATTCCCTCTGAAATATTATTGCTTACCAGATTCATGGTTTAGCCGAGTATGGTTCACGTTATGTGATTTTAGGTTTTCTTTTTTTTTTTTTCCTGTTTTAATATCTTCTTGTCTAGTTTCTTTGGGATTTAGGGCTTCCTAATACTGATGCCGACTGCTATGACGTTTATGGATTGGATGAGGAACTATTGCAACTTGTGCCAAAGACTGTTCTTGTCGTTCTTTTTCTCTATCCAATTACTGAGAAGGTGAAATTTGTCTATTTTCAATCTCTTGTACCCTAATTTCTAGATGCTGGTCATTCTTAAGCTCCATTCCTTTGCAACTTTGCTTTTCTTTTTGTATATCCCTATATAAAACTCATTCCTCCTTCTTAAACAGTTATTATCTATACTGTAAACTGCCATAACTTTTTCATAAATTTGAAGTAGCCTTGCTGTAAGCAAGACAATGAAGGTTCTTATAGTGAGGAACCCCATATACTGATTTTGGCTGCTTTTCCTTAATTTCTTAGAGTGAAGCAGAGAGAATATAGCAAGACAATGTTATGAAGGTCAGTGCAGAAATATATAATCATTGAGCATACGCAGAAAGTTCAATATACCGGCATCTCATTAAATAACTGAATATCATTTGAGTTGCTTGTGCTGACAAGAAAGCCTAATCCAGGAGCATTTTGTGTTTGAAAATTGTATGCTTCAGCAAATTATTGCATTTTGAAATGAGGATGCCTCATAAGGTTAGATTGATTCTAGATACTTACTGTTCAATTGAATTGATTGTCCCACTCCACATTGTTGAAATTTGCTTTTATGGAGAAGAAAAGTATATGGAAGCATTTCACTTCTATTCCTTCCCCTTCTCCCTCCATACCTACCCTCTGCAACCTATGCATTCATAACTCTAAGATCCTCATGATAATTGAATGGTGACTCCTTATTTAGTTTTGTTTGTTCGATGTACACTTTGTTTAGCGTGCAGTTTTCCTCCAGAATGATAGAGAAATGGAAGTTGCGCATTCTGTAGCTGCTACAGCTGGTGAGACAGAGGTTAGTGATGGACTGGAT
>JANIHY010090292.1:0-17088 GCA_027479065.1 Erythroxylum brevipes
ACCGATACTACTGTGATATTGATTATTGTAAGCAAATTCAATCAAAGTTATATATTTATCCCATGCTCCTTGAAACTCCAAAACACAAGCTCTGAGCATATCCTTGACAATATTGATCGTTCTCTCACTCTGACCATCTGTTTGAGGATGAAAGGCTGTACTGAAATTCAACTTGGTACCTAAAGCTGTCTGTAAACTACCCCAAAATCTCAAGGTAAATCTAGGATCCCTGTCCGAAACTATGGACACTAGAACCCCATATAATCTCACAACCTCATTCACATATCGCTAAGCTAATTGATCTAGTGAAAGAATTTCTCTCACTGGTAAGAAATGAGCCGATTTGGTCAGTCTATCCACAATAACCCAAATGGCATCTATTACCTCAGAGTCCTCGACAAACCTATAATAAAATCCATCGTGATTCGTTTCCATTTTCACTCAGGAATAGGTAACGAATGCAATTTCTCAACTGGAGCCTGATGCTCAGCCTTAACTTGTTGGCAAGTTACACATTTAGAAACAAACTCTGCTATTTGCTTTTTCATTCCAGGCCACCAGTAATGTTGTTTCAGCGTGTTATAAATCTTGGTAGTACCAAAATGCATAGTATAAGTTGCTAAATGTGCTTCCTCTAAAATTTCTTTCCTCAAATTATCAACATTAGGCACACATAGTCTTTGCTTTAACCTCAAAGTATCATCTCTCACTTCAAACTTAGAATCTGGATTCACTCTCAACTTCTTGATTAACTTCACTAAATCTGGATCTCTGCTCTGAGCCTTTTTGATTCTTTCTACTAAAACAAGTCTCAAGTTCAAGGTAGCTATCAGTGTACCATTTTCTCCAAATTTAATTCAACATTCAATGCTCTGAACTAAACTAGGTTCGGTAACCTCGATAACTATACTCGTGCCACACTGCTGTATGATTTCCTACTCAATGCATCAACAACAACGTTAGCTTTGCCATGATAATACTCAATGATACAATCATAATCTTTTAACAATTCAATCCATCTTCTCTGTCTCATATTCAACTCTTTCTGGCTCAACAGATATTTCAAACTTTTGTGATCAGTGAACACCTGAAAAATTTCTCCGTACAGATAATGACTCCAAATTTTCAAAGCAAATACTACTGCAGCAAGTTCCAGATCATGAACTGGATAATTAAATTCACCGGGCCTCAATTGTCTTGATGCATATGTTATTACTTTACCATTTTGCACGAGTACACATCCTAAACCTTGATGTGACGCATCACTGTACACAATATAACCTCTAGAACCTGATGGGATAGCTAACACAGGTGCTGAAGTTAATTGACACTTTAGCTCCTCAAAACACCTCTGACAATCATCACTCCATCTGAAAGGCACATTCTTTCTTAGAAGTTTTGTCAAAGGGGCTGAAATCAGTGAAAATCCCTCGACAAACCTTCTGTAATACCCGGCTAATCTAAGAAAACTCCGAATCTCAAACACATTCTTCAGAGCCTCCCACTTCATTACTGCTTCTATTTTCTTTGGGTCTACCTGAATGCCCTGTCCAGACACGATTTGACCCAGAAATACTACTTGATCAAGCCAACATTTGCATTTGCTGAACTTGGCATATAACTGTTTCTTCCTCATTATCTGAAGAACCAATCTCAGATGTGCCACATGATCTTCTCTACACCTCGAGTAAACAAAAATATCATCAATAAAACCAATTACAAATTGATCTAAATAAGGCTGAAATACCTTATTCCTCAATGCCATAAAAGCTGTCAGAGCATTAGTCAATCCAAATGACATTATCAAAAACTCGAAGTGCCCATATCTGGTTCTAAATGCACTCTTGGAAACATTTGCTTCAGCTATCCTCAGCTGGTAATATCTCATTCTTAAGTCTAACTTTGTGAACACTTGAGCTCCCTGTAACTGGTCAAACAAATCATCAATCCTCGACAGTAGATATTTATTCTTAACTGTTATCCGATTCAACTGCCTGTAATCAATGCACAATCTCAGAGTGTCATCCTTCTTCTTTACAAACAAATAGAAGCTCCCCAAGGTGACACACTAGGCCTGATGAAACCCTTATCTAACAACTCCTGTAATTGGATTTTCAGTTCCTTTAGTTCAACAGGCGCTATCCTATATGGAGGAATTGATATAGAAGTGGCACCTGGGACAATATCAATTGTGAACTTCGTCTCCCTATCTGGGGGTAATCCTGATAGTTCAACCGGAAACACATCCAGAAATTTCCTGATAACTGAAATGTCTTGAATGGTTTGTTCATTCCAAGTATCCACCACATGGGCCAGATAAGCTTCACATCCACCTCGGACCAATTTCAAAGCACTCAGAAATGAAATTAGTCGGGCTGGCACTGCCTGACTATCTTCTTGAAACACCACTTTCAACTGATTAGGGGATTCAAGCACTACCTCCTTAGTATAACAATTCATCACTGCCTTATGAGCAGTGAGCCAATCCATGCCTAAGATGAGATCCATCTCTCTCAGTTGCAAAATGATCAAATCAGCTTCTAGTTCTGCCTGCTAAATTCGAACTATACACTTTTTACATACCTCACCGATCACTGTTGTACTACCCACTAGTGTGCTCACTACCAACCCACATTTTACTGATTTTAGTGTCTCACGCTCACAATGCAATCTATATGCCAAATGTGGGGTGATAAATGAATGGGTAGATCCTGGATCTACCAGTGCATATGCCTCAAAATTAAAAACATTCAACACACCTACTACCACTTCTAGAGAATCCTGAGCCTCCTATTTGGTGATGACATAGACCCTGGCCTGAGATTGCGGCTGGTTACTCCATACCTCAGTCTTGACACTAGGTCCTGCTGACTGTGCTCTGCCTCTACCTCTACCTCTACCTCTCTGTGTAGGTTTACCAACTTTACTCTGTTGAACCGAAGTCTCAGTCATAGTTCTTCCTCTAATTCTAGACTGTGACTCTGACATCTCAGGGCAATCTTTGATCTGATGCTCATATGAGCCACATTGAAAACATGCTCCTATTACCCGCCAACACTCACCACCATCCTTTTTACCACAGTGCTCACATTCAGGCAATTAGTGCGACTGACTGGTAGGCATCTATCCTCTACCTCCCCCAGACTGAACAAATTTACCTCCTCCTCGAGATCCAGATTGTCTCAATCTAGATTGAAATCGAGATGATCTGTTCTGACGCTTTCTGAAGCTTTTTTCCAGAACCAGCCTGAGATTCATCATGCCTCTTTCCTTTACCCTCCTGTCTGGTCTCTGCCTGACTATCTTTCAACAATTGTTCAATTCTAATCGATGTCGCTCGGAGTTCTGTAAAACTGTTCAAGTTAGAAATGTTTATTCTCATTCTGATCTCTATGTTCAAACCATCCTCAAATTGTCTACATTTTTTTTCTTCAGTTGGGACCAATGCAGTTGCATATCTCATTAGCTCATTGAATTTGATCTCATATTCTGCTATTTTGAGTCTACCTTGCTTCAGGTCTAAAAATTCTTTCATTTTCCGATTCAAGTAAACCTTCGGCATGTAGTTCTCACGGAACACCCTCAAGAAATCCTCCCAGGTCAAACTACAAGGTCTGATGGTACTGCCCGAAACAGTTTTTCACCACTGATATGCTGGACCTTGCAAGAGTGAGATAACATAATCGAATTTCTCGTCTACCTCACAGTCCATCTGGTTGAACAATCTTTCAGTTCGCTCAAGCCACCCATCTGCTTCAGCCGGGTCTATACTTCCGTAGATGTCCACAACCCCTTATTTTTTTAGCTTATCATATGATCTTTCTCGCCTCACAGGAATTCTCAGAGGTAACTGAGCAAACTCAAGTATAGGAGACTCTAAATTGACTCCTACAAACTCCATGTCGGCTGACTCTCCAATTTGATCTCCTATGAAAGGTTACTTATAACAAACAAAAGTTGTGATCATTATCGAAATATCTCACTAATTATCACATCTAAACTCATATTTGTCCCTAAAGATATCAAACTATGCTCTGATACAAAAAATGCAACATCCCACTACCACAAGGTACATACCTAAACATTCAAGAATATTCAAATACATATCTTATGATAATGACATGTTAGAGTAAAAACATATCCAACTTACACATGACATCATCTAACATAATCAGAAGTCATCAAACTTTAAAACCATTCGTTGCATTCATTCACAACTATTTACACTGACTCCATTAAACAAATATTTACAAAATCTCATACAGGTTCAAGCAAAAATTACAACATAAAGCTATAACTCTCTGACGTCAGTTGACAGACCTCTGAGCCATAACTTAGTCCAAAACGTTTTTCTAATCCAGAATAAACACTAAGTCTCCTGTCTCGTACCTAAAAAATCACATTGCAATTTTTATGAGTTTTGCGAACTCAATGAGTGAACCATCATTGATGATTTCACCGGATTCTCATACACAAATTACATACAAAACATGAATATGTCAAATACTCGCACTGTCATGACACATCATTTTATCAATGCAAATCAGATCATATATAAACACATATAGATGCATATGAGACTCCACATTCGTTATTAATGTTGTGACCGAGTGCTTATCACATATACAAATACTGGCTCATTGGGCTCAATCCGAAACATATATCACGGAACATAGCTCTACGTGCCAAATTATATATCACAGAGAAAAGCTTTACGTGCAAGAGTTTGATACTAGCAACTCAAGTCACAATGCCTTTATCTGAGCATGCATTTTATGAAATGCAACAATTTCAAAAAATCTCATATATCACAATCTTATACAAATGCTCAGGCAAGATTTCACAGTCATCGGATCTAAGTCCAACATTCAACTTTCGTTGAGAATTCACATAGCATAATACAATCAAAATTATCAAATAAATCAAAACACTCCCAATACATGCCCAACTACTAAACTCCTCGAGCCTCAGGTTCGGAATCCAAAAACAACTCACAAACAGTTCAATAATATTGAAAGTGTAATAAATTCAAATCAAATCAAATCAAATCAATCCTAGAAAATTATCTAGGTTGACTCACAATACGTTCCAAAAAGCTATTGTCTGGATGGTCCGGCAATGTCCGACTGGCGTCCGACGTGCTCCTCTATAACATACACAACAAATTCCCAAATATCACATTTTGCACAATTGAAAACATATTCCTTTATGCACATGTACTTAAAGTAAATAAAATATGCACAATGCATTGTCCAATGACAATTCTGGGTATCTTATTGTAACTCTCATCATCAAATTGATCAGATATCAAAGCTGTCATTAATATCATATGGTACTTATAATTTGGACCAAAATAAAACAATGTGAAATCAGTTTCATAACCTAAGTGATCACTTCAGCTTTTCTACCCATATGATTTCAGGTCTATTTTGCATAATTAATTTGGTAGGATAAATGACAAAATTAGGCAATACTTCCTCTTGGAATTATTCTACAGTGTCTTAAGTTTCTAACAACTCCAAGATCATCTAATTTGATTCAATATTCAATGAGTTATGCACAAAATACCTCAGATTGTGCACATTTGAACTTTTGGCTAGCACATGATCATATCCTCTAATTTTTCAACTCATATCTTTCAGCTTAGACATTCAAAAATTTCAAACTTTATACCAATTTAAAGTTAAGAGAATAAGCTACAACTTTGATGAAGATAACTCAGCCAAATTCTCCCAAATCAATACAGTTTATTCAATAATCACAGGATATGATTTCTGTCTCTGATAGTGCTACATCCTAAGCTAAAACTCAGTTCCATGCCAATTTTGAAAATTAAATAGACAGAATAAAAATTCAACCTCTTCAAAAAAATTGTAGAAATATGCCTCTAGTTTAATATGAATTAAAAACTAACTTATTCATAAATCTACAGCTCAAGTTATAACTAAAAAACCGAAACATGTTCATGAAAATTATCCAATTCATAACAATCCACACTTTCACCCTATCAATCATTTTCAAATTAATTCAGATAGTTCTAAATTTTCATGAGGAGAAAGAAAAACATCTTAGGAATCTATTGGTTCAAGTTTGGAGTCAGTTGGAGTTTGGATGAAAAAGTTATAAGCAAAAGACTTAGGGATGTTCAATGAAAACTCTAGTTTTTATCTCACCATCACCTTTTTTTCTCTCTAGCACGCTCACTTCATCATCTTCACCAAACCATACCACTGAACTGCACTTCTCCTTTTCTTCTTTCTTCTTCTTTTTTTTTTCATTCCTATAATCACAACTAAGATATGTGATGCATAAACTATATATTTGTTTTACTTCCATCTCAAAAGAACCCATCACCACTAAATCCAAAATCGAAAATTTTATACCTACGTTACAAAAATTGTACTATTCACGTGAGCATATCTCATTTTTCTGCATCTTTTCTTTCATCTTCTTCTTCTTTTTTTGTTAATTTAATCCTTCTTAAAATACAAGACTACACTACTCTTATGTCCTCTTTAACTCTAGCCTTATTTAAACCCATCACTAACATTACCTACATATTAACGCATATATACACAAAAAACAGAGCATGTCATCTTTACTACAACGTTACTGCATATATATATTTCTGCACATCTTTTAGTATCCAACAACATTCTCATTTCATCATAAGTTTATCATTTTATTAAATCTATACTATGACCTCACCTACATCTTCATTTAAATCCATTTCTACCAACATGCAACCGATTCACATATGTACAATACATGGTAAACCTTCTGCGTCATTTATCAGTCCAAAATATAGCATATTTAAAACCTCAACTTTCATGATTTTCTGCATCATCATCATAGTCGAAGACCATTCCCATATAGAACCCAACTTATTCATTAGCAAATTTATCCACTAATCCTATAACTCATCACTATCACTGAATTACTCCCTACACAATTCATGCATTTATTCACCGCTAAAACGTAAAACATCACCAAATTCACAGAACTTAAAACCTTAAAACTTCACTTACTTGATTTAACAAGCTTTTGGCTGTGTTGGTAGATCACGTGTATAGGAAAAATAGCTATCAACTCTCGAGCAACAAACTGACAGCCTTACTATAGTTTCAAAATCAATAACCAGTGTTTTCAAACTATTTTTGTCTAACAAAACCTGCAGTATGGAGGAACAACGACGGAGGAACCGAGGTCCTCCTCTATATGGCTGTTGCATGGTTAACACGTATCAGTCTATAATGCTGCCACTTGTCACAAGACTATTTACCATTTGTCACCTATATATTATCGCCACATGTCACTATATAATTGGTCCAAAATATCTCAAGTTTTCAGAAAAATTTTATAAAATTCTCAAAAATTCCAAAATATTACTAATAGTCTCCAAATTAATTTTTATCACCAAATTAATTTTTAGTTCAAATAATTCACCAAAAAAATTTTAAAATATCCAAAATATACCAAAATTGCCAAATCACAATAAATACACTCCAATTTAATCTGCAATTTCTACTTAAATCAAAGTTACCTGAAATTGCCAATGAATGCATGTACAATCATATGAATGTGCAAAATAAATATGTATGTTACAATTAATTTATGCATGACGTGTATTTTCCTAATTTCACAATATTTTCATAAATTACTATTCTAGCCTTAACATGGGTATCGGGATGTTACAAGAAATGTGTCCAAATTTTTTATCACAAACAACTCCTAGAACTTAACCTTCAATCCATAATACCTTACAATCTAAAGAAGTGGCTCATAATATGGACATGATAATGGCTAGATGGTGGTATAGTTCAAGTATGTCATTCAATGCCACCTAGTCTTATCACTACTAACCTGTGGTGGATATTATTACCTCTTACGATCTATGACATAAGGCTCCGTCAATTGATGACTATAGATGTAAACTTTTGAGTAACTTTATTTATGAAATAAAGAATTATTTGGATGAAGAAAGAATTATTTGGAGAACTTATAGAGGTTCAATCATGAGTGGTGTTTGGATAAATAGAATAAATGAACCCATTACCAATTTCTTACTTTATTTTACTAAGGGGACTATATTTTTGAAGTCAGTTGATGCATCTAACCTTGATAAATAGAATAAATGAACCCATTACCAATTTCTTACTTTATTTTGAAGTCAGATGATGCATCTAACCTTGTTACAAATGTTGATACTTTGTTTCAAATATTCAACGAAGTCAGAAATTATTGTTTAGTTCATTATTAATAATGATTCTGCTTATAAAGCTACTGGATAAAGATTGCAAAGTAAGTATAATTATTTTTATTGAACTCATTGTATTGCCCATTGCATTTACTTGATGTTGAAAAATATAGGAGATGTTAGATGTTTTCCTATCATTGATAAGGCTATACAGAAAGCAAAGAAAGGCTATACAGAAAGCAAAGAAAGTTACCAAGTTTATCCATTATCATGCATGGGTACTAAATTTGATGAGGAAAGATTTCACCAATAGTAAGAATGTTGGACCCCGTAATTTTCTTGAAAGTTAAAACTACTAAATGGGAAATTTTTAGTGATTAGTCATGAATAAAGAAAAAGGAGAATTCTTGAATTTGAAATGATATACAAGATTTAGGTAGTGAATGTAGTAAGTTGATGATGGGTGGGTATATGTGTGTATGTTCTGTTGTTAGTGTTCATGATCAATCATGGACTATAATTTTTTTATGGATGATATTAAGTTTAAATGGAAGTTGAGAGGAAGAATAGTGATTAAGCATGAAAGTTGGAAATGCAGAAAAGTAACAGAGCATAAATAAGTTGATTATGAATTCTAGGTTTTTGATGATTTTTGACTAAACTTGTATATTTTGAAGTAATATGAATTTATGGTGAATGAGTTGATTGAAATGGAGTAGAAAAACTAGAAATAAAAATTTGAAATGTTAAAGTCTGAAAACTTTGTGAATGAATAGTAGGAGAGAGTTGAATTTTTGATATGAACTTCCATGAATTTTCTGGGTTGATATAGAGATATTTTGATAAAATTGTCTTCATAAAAGTTGTAGTTTATCTTTCTAGCTTTCCAATGCTATATAGTATGAGTTTTTGGACATCTGAGTTAGGAGAAATGATTATTAAATTTTTTTGATGCTGCATAGGGTGGTCTTTCGGGACAGCTTCATTGTTTTGAAAATTTGACCAGTATAGAGAAAGAAATTGTTTTTACATTCTTCATAAAAGTTGTATATCTTTATTTTAGTTTTACACTGATATAAAGTTTGCAAAGTTTAGAGTTCTAAATTAAAACTTATGGAGTTTTGAAGTTGGGATGTCGGTGAAGAAGAAGAAGTGGAAAAGCACCGTCGTGTTGACTTTTAAGACTTTAGGCCAAAAACACCGTCTTATAAAAGCACGAGGGTGACTTTGAGGGTTGGACAAAAAGCATCATCGTGCAAAAACATGACTGCGATTTTGGAGGTAAAGAGAAATTTTCACTGTTGTGCAAATGCATGATCATGCATTTGGGATTTTGTCCTTTTACTGAACAGTCTTGCTTCTTTCGACCATAACGTTTTCTATAGACCTCCAAATGACTTGATTCTTAAACCATTAGATTTTTAAAATATTTTTCTACCTCTCCACAAAAATTGGCATCATTCTAAAATGATTTGAAAATGATTGATTCAACAAAAGTGAGAGAATAAGTTGAAATGGTGTGAACTGGTGTTGTTTTACTGAGCATGTTTTGGTATTTTGGGCATAACTTTTTCTATAGTGATCCAAATTAGATAATTTTATTTGGAGTAACCTAGAGATATAGGCCTACAAATTGTCTCAAGAAGTCGAATTATGATTTAGTTTCTAAGATGTTGAATTTTCTTATGGAAGTTGTGCATGGTACACTGTTTTTGACTGTGAACAACCCGAAAATACTGGGCTATAACTTTCAGATTTTTTGAACCAAATTGAATGATTTTGGTGTCATTAAAAACTTAAGAATATGGGAAACATTTTTCTAGAAGGAAGTGTTATCAAATTTCTTCATTTACCTGATCAAAATAAGGAGTTAAGATGTTAGAAGTTGATGGATAAAAAGGTGCAAAATTGAGAGAACCAATTAAATGAAGGGTAAAAAGGGAATAGCAAGCATAATGTGTTATTATTTAAAAGAAGAAGAGGAAAATCGTGGGAGTTAGGAAAGAGAAGAGAAAGTCGTGAGAAGAGAGAAGAAAAGAAAGAAGACTGCATGGAAGCTAGGGAAAAAGGACAAAGAAGAAGATTTGGGCTAAACCTAAGGTAAGTATCATCTTTCTTCTTGCTTAGTAGAAAAACAAAAAGGCAATAGAGAAAAGAATGAGTTGTGTAGGAAGAAAGAGGAGAAACCCTAGATGGATTTTTTTAAATAGATTTTTAAACTAGGTTTTAGTTTTTCCAACCTAGATAGACTATAGGTAGGTTAAGCCTAAGCCCAATTTAGCATTTATTTCATTTTTGTGATTTTTGAAGTTTTATGAATTTCTATGGGAATGTTGTGTTGAATGAGAACTTGGTTGTTTGAAGGAGACCAAGGGATGAAAATCCAAGAGCAAGAGGAAAGGCAATCTTGAGCTTAGATTTTCAACAAAAATTAAGTGGGTAATATATTTATGGTTGTTGTGTAAAAAGAACAATTTTGTCTTATGTGTGAATATGTGTTAAATTGCTTAAATTGAATGAATGTGATTGTTGAAAAATGTATGATGATTCAATATCATGTCATGCCACATGCCATGAAAGACGAATGGCTTTTTGTATGATGAATGATGACCATGTTATACCTTGAAAAAGGTTATGATATTTTGAATTGAATGAAAAGAAGATAAAGCATAAGAAGCATGAGAATATAAAAATATATGGAAATGATTTGAGCATAAATTTGATTGTGTTTGGGCAAGAGATGAACGTTTCGTTAGTCACGTGTACGTTGATGTATAACTTTCTCCCGGCTGCCCACTTGAGGCCACGAAATCCTGAGAAATCAGACTCGTTTTGTTCACGATTTAAACTTTAATTTATCCTTTTCGCTCCACAGAACTCTTGAACCATTTGTTTGTGCATTTGCATTTTGATTTGTCAAGTTATGATGCAAGATTGAGTGTTATGTTTTGATAATTAATTACACTTGACATGTTCTATGTGATGATATGTTAAATTATGAGTTGTGAATTTGAATTGTAAATGATTGAATTGCTAGCCCAATGAGATTTAAATGTATATGAATATATGAAGTATATGCATGTTTGATTGTTTGGCTCGTTGCCAATGGCTATAAACGTATAAGCCACTGAGTTTCGCAGCTCACCCCATTCCCTTCCACTCCGCAGGTGCAGAAAAAGGCAAATCAACATTGATCCTTGCAAAGCTTAACAAACAGTGAGAATAGAGACTTTTGTAACCAAGTTAGTTCAAATTTTTTTTGGTATTTAGAATCATATTAAGCATAAGCATTCAAATTGTATCGTGTGTATTTCCTAGTTTTGTATTTTGTATTTTGAAATGAGCTTGTATAAACTCTTTTAGAATTCATTTATGAAATATGATTGGATTTTGGCTTGTGACTCTCTAAATTTTAATTGTTCGATGTTCAACTATTGTGGGCACACCACCATTATGGGATGACGGGTTCCATTTTGTTTTCGAATGTTTGGGCTCCGAAAACGTGGTCCAATAATTTGGTATCAGAGCGACTAGGTTTTTCCTATGCTCAGAATGTATAGTGTTATGAATTGGTAGACTATATGATTAATTGTGTATTTTGAATTGATGTGTTGTATTAAGTGATATGCATATCATGCATATATGTAGGGAATAAGATAAAAAATGGAAGTCAGTTGAAACATTAGTGTTTTATCGAAGGAGTAAAAATGCCGTCGAGTAAAAGAATATGAGGATTTTTGCAAGGATCTGCTGCATCTAATTCCTCACCATTAGAGAAGGGTATTGATAAGTATAGAATCCTAGTAATTGCAACCGTATGAGTTGCATGTGTGAAATTCCGTTAAGAGTTTGGACTAATAGAAATGATGAGAAGAATGGTGTTTGGTTAGAATGTAAGATGAGGAGAGTTTGTGGATAAATTGGAGAATAATTTGATTGAGTACATATGAGATCGATATTTGGATACGGTATAGGAGACTAAAGTGTACAAACAGAATGAAATGTAATAATAAAATTGTTATGATTATAAAAAGGATAAAATTTGGAACCAAAATGGTCATGTGAGTATTGTGATAAGAGTTTGTAATTCAGTATAAAAAGATATTAGGGGAAAGTTAGAAATTCTTATAAGATAGGATTTTAGGCAAGAATGAGAGAAGAGTAAAGTTGAAGGACTTCTAAAAATAAGAATATAAATAGAAATGGTGAGAAAAAAAAGTACGAGCCAAATGAAAAGTGACCTTGGGAGGTTGAACTTGGACTTGAAATGATTGTTTGAATTCGAAAAAAATGGTGTCAAAGGTAAGTTGATTTGTCATTGTGAGTGCACATATGATAATAGGGACACCATGATAAGTGAGAATACTAAGCCTATGTGTATTATATGTGTGAAGATGATATAAGAAGCAATCTATGACTTATTGAATGTTGTTGGTCATAATTCTTATAGTTCAAAGTCTAAGATGAGTTAGAGCAAGACGTGAAAGTGTTTGTAGTGATCAATTCGGAAGCAATTGAGATTGTTAATGATGTTACCATATGTGATGAATTTGAGGAAAAAGAAGAAGGACAAGATTATGGCATAATCCCCACGATCGGGGACTGGCACAAAAGGAGAAGGGTTATCTAAAATTAAATGGGATTAAAGTATCCTTAGTATAAGCTACTAATTGGTGAATTGGCATAAATACATCTATAGATAAGATGTAATGATTTTGGTGATATATGACAAGATATTAGAGTAAATGAAATTGTTTAGTATCTTATTGAGCCTTATATTAAGGGGTGTTTTGATCATGTAAGCTATGGCATAAATTGATCCTATTGAGATATTATGAATAGTATAAATGATCTTCTTGAGGTACTAAGAATGACTGATAGGTAATTATGGAAAATAGTTGATTGATAAAGATTTCATGAACATTATCGATGATTGTAGCGAGGAATCTTCTTTTAAAGAAGAATTTTCCTAAATTGGGTTAAGTTAATCAGACGATTCAGTTTAAGAGTGATCAATGAAGAAACAAATTAGAAATGAATATGTAATGATTTGAAAGTGAGTATGGGAATCCTATCCCTAAAAGAGACCCAAGCAAGAGAGGTAGAATATGTTATTGAAAAAGGTATATATTTTGTTTGATGTAAAGTATCCAACTATAAGAGATTTTAAATTTGAGGTGACACTATTGCCAATGAGAGGAGAATACACGTCCACATTATAATCGATGTAAATATGTTCGCGAGATACAAATGGAATATGAGGAATGTGATACCAACACACAAAATAAATGAGCAGATAGTAGAATAAGTAAATGTGAAATCAGAGGAAATCGAATGAATGGAGCAAATTATTCGAGAAAATAAGTTAATTGAAAAATTGAGAATAACATGAGATAATATTACCTTTATTGAGGAATTATTCACTTAAGGAATTGTAAGAATTAATTATGGGCATAAGGAAATTGGGTTATATTTGTTAGAGTTATCAATACCCTGACCGTATCATGAAGTAGAAAATTTAAGTGATCCAAGTAAAATAAGATCAATTAGTGATGATGATCATGGATGAGAACTTGAACGTATTTGAACAGTCAAGAAGAATACTTTTGAACATTTGAGGAAAATGTGTAAACTGGATGAATGATGAATGTAAGAAGAATTTTAAGGAACTATAACCTCAATGTTAATTATGCCAATTGGATTTGGAGATTATGCAATATATAATGAAGTTTCACATCAGAGATTAAGATACAATATGTTGTAACAGTATAAAGTGGTTTTTGGTATGCATGAAACAATTAAAGTATTATGAGTTGATTTTGATACATGGTTTAGATGCGTTATGATGGTAATTGTTTTGAAGTCTTGAAGACATTAGATATGTAGAGTCATTTTGAGAATGTATAGATGAGTGCTATACTAGTAAAGGTAGTGTGTAATCTGATACATTTAATAGACAATTTTATAATGGAATAGTACAAATTCAGATATTGAGGTTACCAAATCTAGTATAATAAAGAGCATAGGATTTGAACAAAATTGAAGTACATCTAGTCATTGAATGTAAAGTGCAGTTTTACATGGAAAGTTCAAAAGAGTCCAAATTGAGGACTCAGAATCTATGAATCTTATTAAGGAAATTGAAAATGAATATGGAATTTTGAGTTGAATCGAAAGAATGATAATACCGTATCCAAATATTGAGAAGTATATGTACCGATAAAGATGATCATTATCATAGTGATTTCATTAGAATGTTGTATGGGAGTTATATGAAAGAACGGGGCGTTCGTTTTTGTATTGTGATGATTAAGGCCTAAAAATGGTTGAAGGCCAAAAATTGATCGGAAAGGTTGTTGATAAGTAAAATTGATCAGTTTTAGAAATTAAGTGATTTCAGAAGATAAAGGAGTTAGTGGATCAACACCGAAGGTATGAAGTAAAGGATGAAATGTTATGAGAATATCACTTTCCCAAGGTGTGTTTAGATTGAGTGCAAAATGTGCTCATGTTAGGATAAGGAATCAACTAAGCTTCAATTGTATTGGTCCATATAAAGTTGTTAAGAATCGAACCATACTTATGAGTTAGTTTTACTAACGAAGGTGTCTTAGATTTGTAATGTGATATATGTGAGTATGTTAAGAGATATTGATATGATATGATATTGGTGTTATTGACAAAAAAGTGGAGAGTTTTTAGTAATCTGAGATATATATTAAGAGGAATAAGTTAAAAAAGTAATTGATTAAATAAGTGATTGAAAGACCGAGTGAGTTTATTGACTATGGTCATTTGGAAGAACTTGGCGGGTGAAGAAGTTACTTGTAAGATTGAGGAAAACATAAGACATCATTTCCTCCATTTGTTTGATCACTCAGGTAAGAATTTCGAAGATAAAATTCTCTAAAAGGGGGAGAATTGTTGGACCCCATACTTTTCTTCAAAGTTAGAACTATTAAATGAGAAATTTTTAGTGATTAGTCATGAGTAAAGAAAAAAAAAGGAGAATTCTTGAATTTGAAAAGATAGACAAGATTAAGGTAGTGAATGTAGTAAGTTGATGATGAGTGGGTTTATGTGTGTATGTTTTGTTATTAGTGTTCATGATCAATCAAGAACTATAATTTGTTTATGGATGATATTGAATTTAAATGGAAGTTGAGAAGAAGAATAGTGATTGAGAATGAAAGTTAAAAATGTAGAAAAGTAACAGAGCATGGATAGGTTGATTTTGAATTATGGTTTTTTTTTATGATTTTGGACTAAATTTGTATATTTTGGAGTATTATGAATTTATGATGAATGATTTGATGGAGATGGAGAAATGTTGGCTTTGAAAATTGGAAGTCTGAAAATTTTGGAAATGAATAGTAGTGGAGAGTTGGATTTTTGATCTAAAACTTCTGTGATTTTTCTGTACTAATATAGAGAGATTTTGATAAAATGATCTTCATGAAAGTTGTAGTTTATCTTTCTAGACTTTTAAAGGTATATAGTGTGAGATTTTTCGACATCTGAGTTGGGAGTTATGATTATTAGAAGTTGGTGATACTGCATAGGGTGGTCTTTCGGGACAACATCTTTGTTTTGAAAATTTGACCCTTATAGAGACAGAAATTACTTTTAAGTCTTCATGGAAGTTGTAGAACTTTCTTTTAGCTTTCCATTGATATAAAGTTTGTAAATTTTGAAGTTCTAGATCAAAAGTTATGGAAGTTTGAAGTTGAGATGTCGGTAAAGAAGAAAGAGTCGCAAGTCCACCCGAATGTCCCAGTCGTGCATGCACACGATCGCGACTCTGTTGGACCACCCGAATGTCGCGGTCGTGCCCATGCACGATCGCGACTTCCCTATTTGTTCAAGGAAGGCTATTTTCTGAACATACTTTGATCTTTTTTTATAACTCCTTGTCTAGACCTCCAAATGACTTGATTTTAAAAGCATTAGATTCGTAATACATTTTTGTAACTCTCTAAAACAATTTATAGCTTTTGGTATTTATTCAAGAAAGTTTGTTTGAATCAAAGTGAGGGATTCGGTTGGAAGAATATGAGTTAGATATTTTACTGAACATACTTCAGTATTTTGAGATATACTGACCTATAGAGATCCAAATGAGATGATTATTGATTTGGGGTAAACTAGAGACTTAGGGCTACAAATCATATGAAAAAGTCGAATTGAGATTCAGTCTATAAGATATTGAATTTCTTGATTGAAGTTGTACGTAGTAAACTATTTTGACTGTGAACAACCAAAAAATATTTGGGCTATAACTTTCAAATTAATGAACCAAATTGAGTGATTTTAGGGTCAGTAGAAACATAAGACATAGAGGAACATTTCTCTAAAAGGAAGTATTATCAAATTTCTTCATTTACCTGATCAAAATAAGGAGTTAAGATGTTAGTAGTTGATGGATAAAAAGGGCCAAATTTCGGAGAACCAATTAAATGAAGGGTAAAAAGGGAAGAGCAAGCATAATGTGGTATTATTTAAAGGAAGAAGAGGAAAATTGTGGGACTTAGAAAATAGAAGAGAAAGTCGTGAGAAGAGATGAGAAAAGGAAGAAGAGTGCGAGGAAGCTAGGGAAAAAGGAGAAAGAAGGAGAAAGAGGAAGATTTGGGTTTAACCTAAGGTAAGCATTATGTTTCTTCTTGCTTAGTGGAAAAACAAAAAGGAATTAGAGAAGAGAATGAGTTGTGTGGGAAGAAAGAAAACCAACCCTAGATGGATTTTTATGGATTTCTAAACAAGTTGTTGGTTTTTCCAACCTAGATAGACTATGGGTAGATTAAGCCTAAACCCAAGTTTAGCATTTATTTCATTTTTGTCATTTTTGAAGTTTTATGAATTTCTATGAGAATGTTGTGTTGAATGAGAACTTG
>JANIHY010093928.1:0-17002 GCA_027479065.1 Erythroxylum brevipes
TTAATTAATATTATAGTTTAACACTTAAAATTATGTTGTGTGTGTTTTTTCAACAATACATTGTAAACATCAAAACAAATCTCCGATAAAAAATATGTTATCTATGATAGATTATAAAAATATTAGTTTAACAATTTTAGAAAATGTTCCCTTTGGTGACGATTTTGGCAAATGGTCACCAAATGTGTTGCACATTACTGTGGAACCTTTGGTGATTTTTTCAGAAATCGTTGACGATTTTAAAAAATTGTCACTGAATATGGATCATTTAGTGACGATTTCTAAATTTCGTCACCAAATGTTGATTCTTTGATGATGCTTTCAAATATCGTCACCAAGTGGTTACTTTAGCGACAATGTGAAAACCGTATTAAATGTCTATGAACTTTTGGTGGCGATTTCTGAAAATCATCACCGATCATCTTTTTAGTGACGATTTTACACAATCGTCATCATTTGTGAACCCTTTGATGACGATTTCAAAATTTGGTCACCAAATGTTTACCAAATTATGATGACAATTTTTAAAAAATGTCATCAAAAGTTCATTTTCGTAACCCATTGTAGATCATTTTGTGACGAGTTTTGGGAATCGTCACTAAATATTCACGATTTGGGACAATTTTTGTCATTCGTCACCAAGTGTTGATCCTGTTGTGACACTTTTATAATTAATCGCTAAAGGCTTAATTTTAACGACGATTTTGAAAGTGGTTGCAATATGTTCATTTTTGGCAAAGATTTTCTGGGACGTTGTAAAAAAAAAGTAACTAAATGTGTACTTGATTGTAGTGATACATACGACACTGATCGTGAATATAAAAATAGAGTAGTCGTCCTCAAGCAATGCAATTAATAATAAGAGTTTCCAAGCAGCATTCACGTGGAAGCTTCTTTCTCCTACAACTTAAAAGTGATGTATTCCTTTTGATGTTCTTCTTGAATAAGCAAACATGTTGAGTTTGCACCCTGCAAAGACTTTGGAATTTAGTTTCACCTCATCCAACATAGTTACAGATAAACGAAGAATTCCAATAATATTTCGTAACGAACCAAAAAAATTTTATTTAGTCTCTTAAGTTGAATGTGTTGTTAGTTGTTACATGTCTAGCAGAAGGGCTGTGAACCTGAGAAAAGAGCGATACCCCTTCTACTCCTAGGATACGTCAAAGAGTTGTTAGAACCAAAGACTAGTGCAAATTTCAGATGTGTCGGAATTTATCATTGATTAATTAAATTGAATTTGTTGGATAACTTATATTGTTGAGTACAAACAAATATTTATTTAATACTATGAGAAGAAAACAAATCCACGCTCAAGTTCTCTTCTTCGTCTTACGTCACGTTTATCTCTGGCATTTGTTCTTCTGATTCAACGTGGTTTGACTGGTCCTGGTTAGCCAGGCACTGATTTGTGGGAATCTACCAAGTGGCATAACCCCATTTGACTGGCCACTTGGAAAAGCTTAAAGCATGTGAGTGACAGCCATGTCCTTTGGGTAGAAGTTAAAATTTTAATAGACCCCCAACCCCAATCTTCTTTTTATTCTTCACATGTTACTAGGACCTCCTACCTCCTTCTAGTGGGCATTGAGAAGGTCCCAGGACTATATTCTGTCTCCCAGATCACCATTACCAAGTTTGTTTTTAAGGGTTAGCTAGCCTCAATATCTAATGCTTGACTTATGATTCTACTCGATCTTGCCAACGAATCATCTGCATTCTAATGGATACACAACATCTGATAAGAGAGAACATTAAGAAACAGCACATTCAAAGTGAACTGAAGGCAACTTTTCTGAATGAATGAAAAGTGATGGTGACTTCTGAAACTTGGAAATTGAAACGTATGAAAAACGAGATATGCAATTAGCCTCTTTCTATCTTTCAATTTGGTACAAGTCCATCTGCTTTCTGCAGCCACCAGGGATATGACAAACTTGTTTTTTGTCTTTATTAAATTATACAAAGCATCACGATAGCTGAAAATGATTAGTGCTCTTCTACATACCACTAGAGAAAGAAACTTGACGTGGCAACTCCACATCTCTTCTCTTGCTTTCGGAGCCCATGTGGTTTCTTGCAGTATACAAACACAACCCACTACTTAGAAAAGCAGACATGAGTGGCTCATTATTGCTATATTTGCAATTTCTGTATCGAAACACACCAACCATCATACAACAAGAAGAAGACGAAGGAGAAGAAGATGATGATGATGATGATGAAGCATTTCCCTACTCAATGACTCCCTAATGCCAGTCTTATTAGTCAATATTATACTTTCTAGTTACTATGTATTTTTGGATCTTGTTGGATAGTTGGATGATTATGTAAACAAAGAACACGGTCTAAGTTACGTGGTTCGTTTGATGGGTCAGTCACCAGCTCATTCACGGCTAATTTTACCCACAAGTCAATGCTTGGTTCAAGTTAGGCCAGTGCGTGCTGCGGCTGCCCCAACCCTTTTGGACTCTCACTTTCCCCTCTGAAAACTTAGATACAAAGTTAAAAAGCATTTGAATCCCCATTGCTCTGTCCCTTAAATAAGACTGCCGTTACTATCTCAGATGGTCAAACTGTTATGATATCTCCAAAACTGGTTACGTGGTATCCAATTTTATCATATGCTCCTTGGCCCCACTTGCTTGCACTTCTTTTTAGGTATTGTCCGCCCAAAATCTCCTTTTTCTCTTGTCAATTTCCAAAAATTTATCCATGCATGCATTGACCATCATCAGTTCATCACTGGCGTATGGCTTCAGATGAGAGTGCATTCAATTTAAGTCTACAACATAACATGAGAAAGGGTAATTCACAAAACTTTCCAAAGAAAAAATAACTCTCTATTTAAATGGATATTCATTTCTCTATCTCCACTCCAACTGGACTTGGTGCCATTGTTTCACTTCAAATAGCCGTTGGTTTGTCATCTTTTGGCAAAAATATCTTTTGAAAGATTACGTTTTCCTGACCATATTCTGAATAGAATTAATTGTATTAAAACGTCGAAGTTGAAAGAACCTTCGTAGAGGGTTTCCAAGATGTCGAGAACTCGTAAATGGAGGGGATTGGGCCCTTGAAACGAGAGGTTTATTATTACTTTATTAACTTCTTGTAATTTATCTTAGTTTGATTCAATAGGACAGAGAGTTTTCTTGGTAACTTCAAACTCTTCACCACCCCCATCCCCACGTCGAAGGAAAACAGTGAATAAATATTTGTACTGGTCATCAACATGTGATGACAAAACATCACATTATGAGCATACCGTGCATGATTTCGAAAAGAAAACCACACATCTATATAGCTTCTACTGGCTATTAGCTAATAGCTCCAACACACGCCTCTCTTCGTTCTTCGGCTATAAATACAAACAACACTTGGTGGGTTGCAACAGGGCGTGAGGGTCCCTTGAACAATTAATTAGGGACTGTGTTTGTCACTCTTCTTTCTTTCTCTCTCTCTCTCTCCCATGGCATGCTTAGAGATGTATAACGCCGAGCACAAAGCTGGTCATTGTCCTCCAATGAGCCCTAGGATTTCCTTTTCCAATGATTTTGTTGATTCACAGCAGATGATGAAACAAGAAAGGAGCACAAGAGAAGCCCCAGCATCGACGGACTTTGAATTCTCAGTCACGAACTACTCTATGATGAGTGCTGACGAGCTCTTCTTCAAGGGTAGGCTTTTGCCATTCAAAGATAATGGAGGCAAACATGTGCCAAGGACCATCAGAGACGAGCTTCTCGTAGGCGACGACGACGACGAGATCTCACGCAGGCCACCAAAGGGCTCTACAAGGTGGAAGGGTTTTTTGAATCTAAAAAGAACCCACATTGGATCAAAAAAAGTTGATAATAAGAACGATGGCTCTCTGGAGAAAGTTGGTGAGTGTAAGTCTGGTTTTGTTCAGGAGGAGGTACACATTGACAAGACTTCAAAGGTTAGAAATCCTGAAGAATTCATCTCTAGTTTGTTGTTCTTTTCTGGTTTCATTGATTGCCTGAAAAAGATTAAATATTTTCTTTGGGCTGATTAAAAAATTGAATCTTTGACATGTTTAAGAATCATTCTGACATGGATTTGGATGTTCATCTTCTTTTTGGTTGCAGGAGCTGTTCAGTGAAGCAAGCTCAAGTTGCGGAGATGTGGAGATAGACATATAGATGAGCTAACCTACCATTTGGTAGAGATGTGTAGCAATTCTTTTGGGAACAGGATCAAGGTGGTGTTTTTCTTATAAATTTTAGCAAGCAGAGAGGATGGATTAATTTTTCGCTAGATCAGAACTTTGTTTGGATTGGTTGGTGGGTTCAAACTTTGATTGGTGATTGACCCTTTTTTTTTTTCTCTTTTGTTTGTTTTTGGAGTTGTCCTGTCCTTATTTAGTTCTTTGGATCTCTTCCTAGAAGTTGATATTTTTGCTGTCGATCTTGTACAAAAAATGTTTGCGGTTGGAAAAAAGGATTGCCTCGTCCTGATGAATACTGATCCCAATCGTTTCTCCCTTTCTTCTAATTCTTTTGCTTTGGCCGTCATTTCCATTTTCTTAATCAAATTTGGCCCTTTATCTTTGGTTGAGATTTAAGTTTAGCTGTACAAGAAATGTTGGGTATATCCTAAAAGGCAGTGTGTATTATGCAAAACCAATAAAAATATTACTATTCATTGTATTCGATTATGATTTGATGTAAAATCTGCTGAAATTCAACTTATAATCATAACGAAAATTGTCCAATTTACTATGGCACGAGCCCTGAGTCATACGGTCTAATGGATTTGATAGGGTGAAATTATTCAGTTTGCTTTTGCCATTGGATTGCAATGTTTTCTTCCTTAATGCTAAAATCATTTAAGTAGAGGCTTCAGGGGTTCGTAGAAAATAAGAATACCGGTTCTAGCCAGGTCCATGGGCACTTTGTGACTGCTGGTGACCATGGTCGGTAAGTGCAACAACTTCGGCGTCAGATACAGGTAACGAATCTAACGACAATCTTCTGTTGTTCAACTTGAACGCCAAGTAGCTGATGAATGCTATAAAAAGCCTCCCAAGGCCACGTCCTAACGGAATTTTACTTCCAAGTTGGTACTGGCTCATCATCCCCACGTTAACACCTGACACCTTTGGTTGCCGACAGCACACACCCGCAAAAGATAAGATGTTTTCTTTTTTATCAATTTATCATAACACCCTTAGATTTTGCAAACAGTCCAACCAACCAAAAAACATCTCAAGCCATTATTAACATTTCATCTTAATTGTAGTATTTTTTTTAGCATTGGAACGATAAGGGCTACCCTACTTATCATCATAAAGCTTTCGATGGTCCGTTCCGAATCTCTAAAGACTTAAAAAGAGCAAGTCATTAAAGATCCCAGTTAACCCTGTATATGGTAACTCATATATCATAATCGTTCTTGTTCTTTCTGATAAAGCAACGTAAATTCCAAACATGTGTTCCACGTTTGGCTAAGGAATATCAGATGTATTTAACAAAAAAAAAAAAAGGAGAGAAAATCAAATGCTGCTTTCATGTCATGCAAGATGTTATGCCGCGGTTCAGTTTCAACTTTCAAGCGAAGGCAAATCCCTCGGCTTGCAGCCCTTGTATTATGCTGAATGGCGTTCCTGACTCCTGGGAAGCCAGCAGAACCAAAATTGTAGTGAAAAACAAAGTAAGACTTTGTCATAATCCAAACAAGGCAAGACGAATACAATCACTGCACAAGAGGATGAATAACTCGCAATGACTGAATCTCAGGTGGGGAAGGACGAAGAGAGAGAGGGATGGAGTGCTTCTTGTAAAGCTACACAATCTCCTAAATATGGAGTACAAAAATGTTACAGCATTAGTGTTCAAATTAAGTCTTGGATTCTCACAATATCATCTTCCTATTAAATCCTAAAATGTCAAGGCATATGCTATCATGTTGTTTACAGTGTTGCTACCAACCAGACTATCAAGCAATGACTGCAATTCTTTTCTGCACAGACCTGCTTCGCCTTCTCACTTTCTGGGTAAGGGAATAAGATGAGAAATATTTAGAGTAGATTGGAGTAAAGGCAGAAACTACACTAATGGTACAAGCAGGCATATCACCATGGAGCAAGAACCTCCTCCTGGAATTTGAGCTCATAGCTTTCAGCCTTCGACTTGAGATTTTCAATGTCAGCACCAAACCTTGCATAGGTGGTCTTCAATTCCACAAGCTTTGCTTCAATATTTCTTATTTCATCTTCTGTATGTCCCCGTTCATTTCTAGCTTCTATGTACCTCCTTGTTTTTGTGGCACCTTCTGAGTCATAGGCAAGCTTCACAAGCCTACTCAGTCTAGCACGTAAAAATCCCACATTCATGCCAAAATGCTCACAGCCTTTCAAAGTCTTGTCCCATATAGAAAACTCATCCCGTGGGGTGGTAAGATCGCAAGCTCTTAGGGCATCAGCAATCTTAACAGTTTCAGAAAGAATTCCAGCAATCAGCTTAAAGTTGATGCCCTTAACGAGATTGTCATGAAGAAATGCACTCTGACTGCAGCACAGCTTGTAGTATTTATTCCGAATATCTTCTGATAGTTCAGAATCCAAAACTAGACCATCCACCAAAATGCTGAAATTCTCAAAGTTTTTAACGTCATCAAATTGAACAGCAGGAACAGATAATTTGAAACCTTCTAGAACTTCTGAACCCACTTCCTCGCTATCATTTTCAGATTGCTCGGTTGGTTGCCCGGTACTAACAAGTGATGACCTTTGTCGGCGAGATTTCTTATTTTGTTTCTGCACAACGGCTAATGGTAGAGACCGCGGACGTTTCCTCCTTGCATTTTTACTAGCCATGGCAGCCATCTCTGCATCATCTTTTTTTTTTTTTTTTTGCAGTTAACAAGCAATGGAGGAGCCTTTTCAAGATAAAATAGAATGCTATGAGTAAGATGGGGACATTTTCCACTTGCCTGTGTCATTTTGTTTGGTCTGAGCATCCAAATTTAGTAGAACCATCGCTCCATCAACTTCAGCTAAGTCATTTGCCCTTATGATGTATACCTGCAAATATCAATGACTTCAGAATAAAATTTTCTCCAGAAGCCACATGTTTCTGTCATATAAACCAGAATCTAGTTCTCATTTGCAGGCAATACTATCAGCCCACTTTTTCCTCAATATCTAACTATATGGGGAGCCATATAATTAGATATTGTAACTTTGAGATGCATATCATAACAAAACCGTTGAAACTTGATTTTAGCTTAGTTATCACTTATGAGTCAAACGTAACAAAACTTTGAGGTGCATTTCATAAACAAAATATTCAGACTTGATTTTAGCTCAATTATGATGTATGAGTCAAACATAATAACTAGACTACTTTGATCCAGTAGTGAAGGAGCTGTTTCAACAATTAAGGCACCAAAGTGGAAAAGTAGAAACATTGAGCATACTGAAGAGAATAGATCTATATACACGATGAAAGACTTTTGTATTTTAGCAAGCTAGGATCTAAAATTCTTGCAACATATGAGTAAAGTAGCAATTGCTTCTGAAAACCCTATTTCTAGGGCCTGTCAAAAACTTCTAACTCAATGCCTTCCTAGAAAGAAACGATGCAAATTGTCCAATGAAACAAATTGATGCATTTATAAAAAAAGACTAAACTGATGCCTAGAACGCACCTCATGTTCCCCCAAATAGATATCATGTAAGTAAATATCAGTCATGAATCCACAGATGTACGGTTGGATTTGATTTTATATGTTCATGGTATTTTCGGAACCAAGAAGACCATGGATCAATCTTATAGGTGCAATGTTGTCAAAACAATTCTTGTAAACACAGTAAGTTCAAACATCATTTCAATGAACAAATTTCTATGCACTACTCTGTTTATCCACAGAATAGTGAACTGTGAATCATTTCCTACTAAGTACTCTCTCCACCTGTGCTAAACCCTTTACCCTCATTGACATGAAACATTTGAGACACGGTAGTTTCCAGGTACATTTTGCCATCTGATCCATATATCTTTTATGTGAAGCAAAAGTTGTGTGACTACTGAAAGATACTGTATTGTGAAGACAGTAAAACAAACTCAAAACATCACCTTAAATTTGCAGGGTTCAATTAGTTGAAAGACCAACACATCTCCCTCGAGCAACTGGTGTGCTGTCGAGAACTGCCTCCAACCAGCACTCAATCCAGTCTTATATGCTATGTATTTCATCCTGAATTCCCTACCAAATTCATCTTCCAAGGTAACAGTAGTATCCACATGCGGTAAGTGTGCTCTACAGAATGGTCCAGGAAGCCCCTATTACAGGAAAACATAAGTATTACAAACGGATTCCATGTTCTTGTGATAAGATTTTTTCACTATATGCATTATTTTGAATATGCTTACCATCCAGAAACAACTAGCAACATGGGATCTGACCAAAGCCTTCAAAAAGTTAGGGAATCCAGGTTCTAGATTTGATTGAACCTCCTCTGCTCTAATCATAGTGGATGACTTAGTTTCCACAGGAGTGTTGTTTACCTCGTTCTGAGGTTTATTTTCCCTACAGCTATAAAATGATTAGTCACAGTTATAAAGCTAAGAATTTCGAGAGACCAAAAAACTTGGATTGAAGTATTTAAAGCAATATCACCAACCATATACACTTCCCTGCATGACGTGATAATGCCTGTTAAAAAACGAAAGGAACTACCAATCAATAAATAACATATCTTCATAGGGCCTAATTTAAACTGTATTAACAGGTTTATTGATCAGAAGATCTAACGTGAGAACATGAGAGCGTAGAATAAAGAAACAAACAAAAAGAGGAGAGATAAGGACCAACGGGTCTGGAAGTGTTTACAAAACCTAGAAATTCAACAGAAATGAGCCTCACAATTACGCCAAGATCACTAACCACAGATTCATTTTGTGTTCAAAATTAACGAAACAGAGGTCAGCTTGATAACATCAGAAGCAAAAACTACTAAACAAGATCTTATAATTGATATCATACATTGGAGTAGGAATGTGCAATAGCGAAACCATTTCATAGAGCATTACAATGATCACATTTCCACCATCAATCGCACTACAATCCATCAGTAGCTAAAACGGAGACGAAAACAAAGAAGAGGCAGAGTGATACGTGTTTCATTTTGGAATCAGAAGACCGTCTCTTGATCTTGAGACGCTTCACTTCGGTTTTCTCCGCCATTACAGTCTTCTGCTTTGCCTGCGAGCAACCAAACCAACTCAGCCTCCAAAACTGAAAGCAGATTCGAGAAGTAAAACAAACGAAAATACGTTTTAAGCACGATGCAGTTGGTTACAGGTACGCTCTACTTAGATATATATAAAATCTCATGCATCGAAAGAGAAACCGTGAGATCTGAACTCTCACTTCACCATTTCTTGTCTCCTGACAATTTTTTCCAACAAACAAACAGAGTGAGACATAGAGAGAAAAAAGAGACCGAGGAAGAAAAGGTGAGCCTGAGCTTGGGGCGAGGGCTAATAGCAGCAGGGGAGAGAGACAATTGAGCGAGAGTAAAGTCCTCTTCGGGGGAGGACATCGGTTTCTGGTGACCGTTCGTGGTGGTTCTGTTGAAATCAGAGTCTTCCACTTCCTTTTTCACCACATCACCCATCTTCACAGCTCTTGCCTATCAGCTATCAACACACAGCACCAGTAGTCCTGAAGCCAAACACCTCCCTCCGTGACTCCCTCCCTCGGAAAGTAGAAGAGTTTACTTTTAAGTAGATTTTAATTATGAAAACCATTTGTTATTCTTAGCCCAAAATGGACATTTAAACTGCTACAGATGGGCCGGAGTTCATGGGGCCTTGTTTTGGTCCATCAAATTAATATTATTATATTACTCATTATTTAATCTTTTTAAATATCGTTTTATTCCACTTTGGCTTTTGTGTGTGATTTTTAGTTTTTGGTTTTAATCTTTAATTTTTGTTAAAATAAAAACATATTTTATCAAAATTGATCATAAAATTTGAAAATAAAATTTTGTTTGGTATCATCATTTTGTTATTTGTTTTATTTTTATTATACTATTAAATGTTAATATTGAATTTTAAATTAATTCATTTCTTAATGTATCAAATTGTATGCTTAAATTAATTAATTTTTATTATTATAAAAAGGAATAATTAAATAAAATTATATGTCAATTTTATATAATAATAATCTATAAATTATAAAATTACATTAACTCATTCTAATTAAGTAGTAAAAGACATTTATCATGTTACATCACTTACAAAAAGAAAAATAAATTAGTTAGAATTTCTATTAGTATAATTATTCTACCTTTGTCTAACAATGTCATCCCATTTCGAGACATACTTTAAATTTGTGTTGGAGTGATATTATGTTTTATTTGAAAACTTGCATCTTCATTTATACCGACTAAAATTTGCTCTTACCTTTAACACAATCGTCGAATCATTGATCTTTTGTCTATGCATTCTACTAAAATCATGGATAACATAACAATCAATAATGACGCATTTTTTGTTTCTTTATATCATAATTAGGCATGTTTGAATATAGAAAATCATGCTTTTAGACACATCAAAACTTTATTTAATGGCATTTCTTAATGAAGAATGCATATAGTTAAATAAATTTTTTGGACTTTAAGATCTTTTTCTTCCTACATAATCTCGTAAATAATATTTTTCAACTTGATGTGATGAAAAAATTTAGGCATTGTTAGACCAATGGTGGTTGACAAATAAAAATTCCTTTATGTTTTGATAATTATAAAATTTATGAAATTGGTTAAGAAATTATTTCAGGCTTTTAATTAAAGACCCAATGCAATTTCAAGTGATGCAAGTGATAGACTATGTCCAAAGTTCAATCTACATATGTCAAGGAGATAAAATATCAAAAAATCAAGTCAATAATAATCTACTATGATCTAGAGAAGATAAACAACGTGCAAAAGAAGATCCTAGTGAAGATTATGGATAGAGATATTGAAACATCGAAAATTATCTGCAAATTTATCCGTTGGAGAAATTCTAGTCGACTACAAACATTACCAGTCGACTGAAAATTATCATATCTGAAGAGTGGGGTTCATTTCAGTCGACTACAAAGAGTTTCAGTCGACTACAAATCATGTTAGTCGACTATTCGGAGAGCGGAGATTATTTTTCGTAAGTTCCAGTCGACTACACATATTTTCAATTGACTACAATCAGTAAAGATGTCTGTTCCAGTCAACTACAAATATTTCCAGTGGACTATAAACAGCAAAAATACTTGTTCCAGTCGACTAATTCGGGTTCCAGTCGACTATCACATGTTCCAGTCGACTAGCAGCTCAGCAGATTATATTCTGACGAATTCAATGATTCTAAAACGGAAAGAAAATCTTCTTCAACGTTCTTAAGGATCTTAAACGACTACAAGAGGATTTCCAACTTCTATATTAATCTAGAAGCCTGCAAATAAATAGATGAACACCAAGAGATCGAAAATTGCTCGAATTAGCAAAGCATATTGATCATAGTTCATATTTCTCATATTATTGCTCTCAATTCTCTTAGTACATTCAAGTGTATCTAGCTATCTGGAGCTTTACTTCAATTATCTATCATCTTTGATGTAAGCTTAGTGATTAGTGAAAAATCACTGGTGAGGTTGGATTTGTACCGGAAATCAAATCGAATTGTAAGGGTTGCTTGAGCCGGAATTCAAGTGATTGTAAAAGTTCGCACTGAACTAAAAAGTGTACAATATAATGGTTTGTTAAATCCTAAGTGGGAGCTTAAGTAGAGGACGTAGATCTTAGCATCGAACCTCTATAAAAACAGTGTTTGCTTTCTTCCCTACTCTTTTTCATTTGTTTAAGCTGATTGTTTATTGTGTATTAATTCCGTGTTTTTTGTAGAACTCTGCGAAAAAGTTTAGACGATCTATTCAACCCCCTTTCTAGATCGCTTTAAATTGGTCATTGGAAAAGAAAGTGAGTCTAAGGTCTCGAGTTCGAGTCTCGGCAGCGACAGTGTGGGAGCTCATCCAATGTGGTAACTCCTTGTGCGCACCGAGCACTGGGTCGCTTTCCGAGAAGCTGACTGGGATCAAACCATGATTTACCTCCCTCACACAATGTCGGGCCGGATTGTGGGGGCGCTTAAAGTGGGTGTTCTACCTTTTGAGTCCAAGTAGGCATAGTCAGGGTTTCATTAACTTCTTTTCCTCGACATTTATATATGTTGATTCTATATGTATTTGTCTGAGAAATATTTATGAAGCCTTTGTAGTTTGTTTTCTATATATAGAATCAGAATATGTTCTTAGTACACAGTTTCCTTTTCTTTTTTTTTGTGTAAATCATCCGGTATCTGACGCCACATGGACAGCTGACTAATCCGGACTCAAGCCGAGTAAGACCATATAGGCGACAAAGCTCTCCCTCACAAGTATAGCTCCATGTCCAAGACTCAAAATCGAGACTTTGATTAAGAGAAGAGGAGCCCCCGCCACTCCACTACAGTTTCCTTCTGTTTTGACAGTAACTTAAAGATGCATATTTAGTTTTGCTTTTGATCTGCCACTTATTTGTACAGTAAGTACAGATGTTTCTGATGGTGCAGATGGAAAGGTCTAAGATGGTAAGAATTTGGCAAAAGCTGACGTTAATTTCTTTAAGTATACAGCTTAAACGTTGAAATTTGCCATCAACATCCAAACTTTGATTATGATCCTCGTGTACTATTTACAGTACTGATTCAGGCTTCATCTATTATTGCTAAACTAAAAATGACAATGCACGTCAATGGGTTTATTGCCTTCCAAACCATTAGTTACCTGTAAGACAAGATGGAAAATTTTAATTTAAGACAATTTTAATAGATGCTATGCATATTTATTGTCATATTCATGCTGATTTCTCAAACTTATGATGTGTTATCACCTCTGAATTGAGAGTAGACGTCCAGACTATCATCTCCAACATGTCTGACATTGCTAGTGAAGAGCGTTGCAGGATTCAACCAATCATGCACTAAGATGTTTGTTCTTAGACCATTACATCAGATGCTTTGGAATACATAAATGGAGACCTGTGTCATCATCCTATACGAGAGGTGCCTGCTAAATCTCACGTTGGGTTAGGATAACAGGAACGAGATCCTCAATTTTTTGAGTGTTTTAAGTTTCAACCCTTCTTTGTTTTAAGTTAAACTTGTCGATGATTAATTGAGTTATCCGTGCGGACAAGTTTCAATCCTCCTTGTTTTAATAAAGATTGATCCCTAATTGTAAAAGTTTCCAATTATAAGTCCGATTATTATTAAAAGATTGAATCACAGTTTAATCTTAATTAGGTAACGAGAATGTATGATTTCATCCATTGATTATGATTTTTGAATGTTTCAACAAGAATCAATGTACGATCCCATACATTGATTCTTGACCGCGTCATCAACTTTCAACCCTTCTAGAGTCCAAGAAGGGTTGAAAGTTGAAACACTCAAACACTTGAGGATCTCGTTCCTGGGTCTCCTTGAGAATCTAAAATTGATTCTATGTTATCATACATCGAATCCCTGTAAAATCAAACATTAAATTTGACAAGACATCCCAATTAGTCATCTCCCACATACTAAACATGCTTTAATGGACCACTTCCCGAAACTGTTATGGCCTTGAAAAAATCTGCATCCCTCGTTGAAATTTCGGGGTGGCTGTTTCCAGATGGGATTCAATGGACACAGGGGTAAAAATTGGAACAGTCACCCCGTGTCCAAAAGAGACTTCTTGGACGCTACTAGCCTAAGAAATACTTAAATTATTCTTAAAAGTTAGTTTAAAAAGAAAAAGTTTGTATATTATTATAAAATTTTGAATGTTTTTATAATTATTTAATATGAGATTCTTAACATATCCCACTTAATTTAAAGTAGGATTGGATATTTAATAAATATATTAGACAAAAGAACATAATTAAACACCTTCTAAATTATCAAAATAAACTGACTCAAATATTATATTAACAAAGTCTAATTCACTCTTAAAGACTAGCTCAAGAGAATAATTCTTCAATACTTTCGTAATGATCCCATCTGAAAGAGAAAAGGGTTGATTCTCTGTAGTCACGTCCCTATAAAATCAAAACGTACATTGAATTGGCACACATCCCAACAAGTCATCTCTCACATGCTAAACATGCTTTAATGGGTCACATCCTGAAACTGTTATGGCCTTAGAAAAAATTTGCATCCTTCGTTGAAATTTCCAAGAAAAGAGACTTCTTGGACACTAGCAGGCACTCGCAAGTGTCATCAATCATCATACATGAAAATTAATGTCAAGAGAATAAAAAATTTGGAAAGAAAAAAGACTTGCAACTACTATATATGAATGAAACACTTGATTCCCTGTTTTGACTGCTATAAATTTGAAAAAAATTAATATTTTATTCTAATTATTTTAAATTATTAGTCTAAGCTAAATTTAATTAATTTAATAATAAATTGAGTTACTATACGAGTAATAACTTATTGATATATGTATAATATAACACATGTTTCGTCCTTATTTTTAATTGAACTTTAAGATCCAAAGTTGAGCGTATGTTTTTGGCATTTCATTGAGGCCAAGAGTAGAAATATGGTTTTTGCCAAACAAAACGTGTGGGGTCTTCGATAAAGCACCGCTGATCTCGTCAACAAAATTTCTCGAAGGACCTGATTTTATTCAATGATTTGTTAAGTTTGAACATCACTCGTCAGTGTCAAAGGTGCTTTATTCCCAGATGCATTCGTCGACATCACTAGACCTCATTTTATTCGGAGCATAACATCACAGCTAAAAAGAGTTACAACTAAATAGGTTGGCGTAAATAATTTAGTATTTTTATCTCTTAATTAGAGGTCTCGAATTTTAATCATAGAAATGAAAAAATCTATTTAGTCATCACTTTACTTTTTACGGGCTAATTCAAAAGGTAACTTAAAGACATCTTCTCATGAGTTGAGACTCTCTTAAAATACCTCGTAGGCTTTAAAAAAAAAGAAAAAGTTACTTCCAATGTTTAGTACAGAGTGGTGGTGGATTCATTCTCTTCATCTTTTACCGTAACTTATCAAAATAATAAGAACACCTTGTGCAACAAAAAGCTAATAGTAAAAGACTTAATATCCTATTTTTCACATCCAACATCCCGTGTATACACAATCTTATCGTATGTTACATCTTATAGCATGTTCTAATCTAAGGAATTAAAAAGGGATAATTATATCATTTCAAAGATGTTATAGATTATAGTTTAATGGATCAATATATAGTTGATACTAACATGTGCCTTAAATATAATTAGTAAATTATTAACTATGGTTATTAAATATACATTAAATAATTTGATTAATGGTCATACGTATAAAATTAATGTTGCGATGTCTCAAATAGATAATGTTTTAATAATATTATAGTATAAAGTCATTTTCAGAATTTATCTATCTATGGTTTAACTGTAAATCAATGCCAAGGTGACCCCGACATGCAAGCAAGGACGGAGCCATGTTATGACGAGGGGGCCTTTTAAATATTTTTTTTTAAATTATCTATATAATTAAAATTTTTAAAATTACAAATATAAATAGACTCCCTTAAAAATATAAGTGCCCTTTTAAATATTGACCCCCGACCTCCCCTTAGAATTGAGTCTGACTCCGTCATGCATGCAAGTCCATAGAAATTTTGGCAAAGGTCATTCTCCAATTGTCAACAAAACAGGGCGCCGATTTGACGTCAGGCCACGTCACTTGTGTTGCGCGACACTAGCAGCAGCTATATTTTAACCTCCATGTTTCTTCTTCGTCTAAGCAACTCCGCATTCGCTCTCGTCTGCTTCAGCTCACCAAGCACCATGGAGACGAAGATAAGTCCAGTAGCTGTTGCTTACGATCAGGAGAGGAAAAGGGTACTCAAATATGGTGGCAGAGGCAATAACTGGAGCTTGCTTCCTCATCCAAGAGGAAAAATCAAGCACCAAATCTTTGCTTGTTTCTTGGCAAAGTTGAAGCTTTTTGCTCAAGCAATCATTGGATCTTCTTCCTAATTCTCTACTGGTTTTGTTTTTACGAAACAGTTACAGGTTATGACTTATACCATGTCCGTCTCTTTTGTACAATGTCATATATTACCCACCTGAAGCTCCTGAAATCTTCCCTTAGTTATTGCACCCTTGTTATAAAGTTCGTGTCTTGGCTATGGTACGAATAAAGTGATAGAATTTTATCATTAATTTTGTGGACTAAAATAATAAATATAATTTTGTACAAATCTTAATTAATTAGATGTTAAGATAATTAGAGCATTTATTGCATTTAGCTCAAAAACGGTGATTATTTTTCTAATTGGACTTGGTACTTCTCTCGTGTCATTGGGTTTATATTTATGAGCTTGTTAAGATGGCTGAGCTTGGACCATGTATTGTAATGCACAAGAAACTTTACTGCTAGTCAACTTTAAATGTAATCACCACATTAAGAACTATACGAGTTTCTAATCAAGATTTGGAATAATAGTCAATCCTCTGCATCTCTATCGCTTAGCTTCACAGATAACAACAATGGACTTAACTGTTCCTCAATTTTCAAGTATTTGTTCATACAATTCATGAATCTAGCATGTTGTAATCATAGGGTTAGTCTAATTATGTTGATTAATTACGAAGTTAATCTGTAATTTCGTGTTAATTTTTCTTCATAAAGGATCTTGTATGGAGATGTATTTACGTCTAAACATTTTTTCCTTAGACTAAATATTTTGCTGTAATGTATTGTTTGATTTATTTATAAACTTGTACTCTTTTTTGTTTGTATATTTAGTTACTTATTTTATCTATTATTTTTACTCTTTATCTTGTTCTATATTTATTGCATTATTTATTTATTTTTACTTTTTACTTACTTTTTTTATAAGTATTTGCTATCATCATCGTCGTCATTTTTAAGTTTATTTTAAT
>JANIHY010095524.1:0-28426 GCA_027479065.1 Erythroxylum brevipes
GCATTTCGATTTTCTATCATTGTGATTATTGTGAGTTGAGTGATTAGAGGAGAATCACTTGTGAGGTAGGATTTGTGTCGGAAGACAAATCAATTATAAAGGTAGCTTGAGCCGAAAATCAAGTGGTGTTGGTAGGATTTATGCCAGAAAACAAATCGTGTGTAAAGGTAGCTTGAGCCGGAAGTCAAGTGGTGTTGTAAAAGTTCACACTGAATTAAAAAGTGTGCAGTAAAGTGATTTGCCAAATCCTAAGTGGGAGTTTAGATAGAAGACGTAGGTCTTAACACCGAACCTTTATAAAAATAGTGTTTGTTCTTCTTTCTTTCTCCTTGCATTTAAATTTGTTTAAATTGTTTTGTGTGAATTAACTTCTGATTTTTTGTAGAACTTTAAGAAATATTTTAAAGATCTATTCAACCCCCCTTCTAAATCGTTTACATGTTTAATTTGATATTTAACCGAGTTTTAACAAGCTCATATTTTTTAAAAAATTCTATACCTTAAGTTGGACTCAGACTCAAGCTGCTGAAGTTCAACCCAAAGGTTCCAAAGCTAACGGCGTTGTTTTTTGAATTTTAAATTAAAAAATCTAGGCCCAGATGAGTCGTCTTCCCCAAGCCTAAGCCCATGTTAACCCGTCTCAGCCCAACGCATTACTAATGCATGGGCTTTTTACCTTGAATTATTATTCCGTTTAAAGGAAGAACATGGAAAGAGAGAGATTTTTAGAATTATCAAAATTAATTTCTCGACTGTCCTGTTTCACGTGGCACATTTTAATTTGCTACGTATCTGATGAGCATTAATTCAAGCATCTACCGATAAACTATCATTGATGGAAAGTATATGACTGACAGTTATAGGAGTTGATTAAAACAACGGCTTTTCTTTTTTGAGTGTTTCCTGAAAACTTCTTTCGCGTTGAGGGAGAAGAAGTAGAAGAATGGGTTGGTTAACACGATTCTTGGCGGCGGCGGCTCTCTTTGCCGTCGGTGTGATATTCTCGCCGGAAACATTTGGATCAAAGTCCATCAGTCAGCTCTCCACCTACCTCAAGTTGGCTCACCTACTCTGTTTCTCCACCGCTTTCGGTGCTGCTCTTTGGGTCACTTTCATTGGCGGCATTATCATGTTTAAGTATATTTCATCCCACAGTTTCCCATCTTTAACTTCTTTTATCTTGAAAATTCAAGTTTCAATAGTACACTTAGTCACTAGACAAATGGAGAAGCAGTAAATTGCGAATAAATGGTTTTAGAATTATGAAGCAGACAGACGTTACAATTGAAATTGGTGGTCCTAAACTCTATTCTGAATCTTAACTGTGAACTCTGTAGTGCATTGCAGATTGAGAAGAGATATACTTATTTATACAATTGATTCCATTTCCTTTTTCTTGTTTTTGTCAAACTTAGGAATCTTCCGAGGCATCAGTTTGGTAATTTGCAAAGCAAGATGTTCCCTGCGTACTTTTCACTGGTTGGGATATGTTGCGCGATATCTGTAGCGTCGTTTGGGTACTTGCATCCATGGTATACGGCAACCACAACCGAGAAGTATCAGCTTGGGTTTCTAATATCCTCTTTTGTCTTCAATCTCACCAATTTGTTCGTCTTCACGCCTATGACAATCGAGGTATTGCTTAATTACAAATTTTAGACTACTTCCAAACACATATTGTTCGCTGGTAGTGAAATGGGTATGGGTATTATTCTTTCCATGGTACATGTGTATGAATTTATAAATTTCCAGGTTTTGAAAATCTTACAGCATCTTGGTCAAATTGTTGAATTGGATTGAATTGACTGGACTTATGTGTATCTTATCTCCCAATTGTTATGTGAAAAAAAGTTTTCATATTACCTGTATTCTCAAGTGCAATTCTTCATTTCCAAACACTCAGACGACTCTTTATCATTGAATTCACTGAAGATAGTTGTTCTTGTTGTTTATCCACTAAGAATTTGTTGTTTTGGAACGTCAACTCTCCAATTGTTTCCTTGTTGGGCTTCAGGGCTGCTTGTGATTACCATTACATACTTTATGGGATTCATTTCAGTTTGCCTTTGTGTCTTAGATGATGAAACAAAGGCACAAAGTGGAGCGAGAAGATAATATTGGGAGTGAAATTGGGTGGTCAAAGAATCGAGAAACTGCAAAAACTAATCCGAAGCTAGCGGCCATGAACAAGAAGTTTGGAATGATACATGGCTTATCTTCCCTTGCTAATATCACGTCCTTTGGTAGCCTTGCCATGCATTCGTGGTACTTGGCTGGTAAGTTGAATTTATAATTTGGACAACACTCTCTAGCTGGGAACATGCTATGGATAAAATCAGTTGTATGCGAACTCATTTGCTCGCTATATATAGCTTTTTCGTTGTCCCTGCCCAGTTTATGTATTCATGATAAAGAACTAAGGAGAACAGTGGTAACTGATATTTTTCACGCTTGCACTGTGTCAATTGTTAAGAACTGTTTGGCAAAATAGTGGTACGTAACATATGATCATTTTTTTAGATGTACTTTTCTGCAGACAACAAATTGGTTTGGATTGGTAAATAAAAGACACTGATTTCTTCAAAACTACTTTAATATTAGGGTTAACAATGGGCGGCCCATGGGATAATCCTATCAAAAAATTTTAAACTAAAAGTATAAAATGTCTTTTTTTAATTTAGTCCGAGTCTAGGTTATCTCGCTCTAAGTTTATCCGATGTTGTTTTGCTTAAAATAGTTGAGTTTCGAATCGGTTTGTACTTGAGCTTCACCTAGGAATCGGCTTATTAAAAACATCTAAATCTAGTTTAGTGAATCAGCCCATTTGTCCCTATTTAATATTGAGGGGTGATTGTTGTTTACTCTTCCTTTCCACATGCACGGTATTAGTAATGGAATCATTGAATCCACTGCACCAAAATTGCAGCTTCTTCTGTATTTGGGAATTTAGAAACATAGATTATGTTGCGCAGTGACAGATTTTCCCTTGAAATTCCGTGTGTTTCACCAGTTCCACATCCAGTAGCACAAATCTAACTGATTTGGCTTCAAGTTGTGCCATATCCAGTCTTTAGTATTGTCACCTGGAAAGAAGTGACGTGGGAATCCTACTAGCATTAGGAGAGAGTTGAGGTTGCCGTTCATCGCCACTGAACTTGATAAATTAGATCGCCGTCGATTTGGATCCAGTTTTCAAGAGCCTGGGACTTGGGGTTTGCTAGAATCACTTAATGGGCTTATTAATTCCTGCTGGTCTGCACTTGGGCTAGGGTATCCAAAGTTGGAACGCGTTAACTGATAAAAACAACAAATAAAGGGTTCTTTAGAACGTAACTTCATTAAGAATGGCAATGAACTGGTTGATGGACTTAATTTTAGATGTTTTTTAGTGTACCAATTCATAAGATAGACTCATCGATATGAGACTAAATTTTACTTTTTTGAGTTAAGTCTCAGTTAGGTTAAACTTAAATAAACTAGACCTTAATTTAATAAAAAATATTATTTTATATTTTTATATTTTTAAAAAAATTGGCCTAATTTCCATTGCTATCCCTAAAATTCATTGGTTGAGAAGTAGCAGGATAAGACGTGAAATACTCCACTGATTGATTTATTTGGGTTCTCTAAATTGCTTATTATTAAAAATCCTTCTTTTTTAAGTTTTAACGACACAACCAACGCTCCTCCAACGCGCATTTACCTTGTCGTAGAAGACACGGTGGTGACAAGGCCGTGTTTGGATCGGATAGGAACAAAAAACTCCAGCCTTTCTGGACTCCTCGGGAGTCGGGACACCAATGTTTGTCTAAGTAGTCAGACATGCATGACTCGTACTAGCTGCTTCATCAGGCCTTGTCCACTTCTGCCAATGTATGATGTGACTGTACACGTGCTTAAAATGAAAATGAATCCCAATTAGATATTGAATTTTAGGTGAAAGAATAATGTTTATAGGTTAGGAGCGTGAAAAATCGCCAGTACGGATAGTCCATTTAGTCATTCGAAAAAAAAGTGAGTACAAAATTTTATGTTCGAGTCTCAGTAACAATAATAAAGAAGCTAATTTAATATGGTGATTTTTTGTACGCACCAAACATTAAGCCACTTTTTCAAAAAGCTGACTAAAATCAAACTATAATTTACCACTTTCGTACAATATCGAGCCGAAATATAGAGGTGCCTAAGATGGGCATTCTACCTTTTGAGTCAAGACCCATGTCAATTCATTCGTTGATGTCTTGGCCTGGTTTATTGTGTACCATCCACTTTTGGCCCCAATTATTGCCGATGTGATTGGGATAGTTAATAGAGAGATATTTAGGTTCTTTGAGCAATCGACATCCTCTAAACGCCAACTACCTCAGGAATATTGTGTTTATTAACTGTAAAGTTGAACACTCCTAAATGAAAACTCATGAAACAGTAACAAATGAAAGATGCTTTAGAATATAATTTACTTACAAAGCTAGTCCAACAGGAATTTTCTCTACGTGATACAATCGAACTTTTTCAGTCTACAAAGGCAACCCGAGTTGTTTCCTTGCTTCTACTTTCCTTTTTGTATTTTTTTTTTACGAACCAATGAATAAAGTAAAGAATAGTCTGCAAGTTGCAAGTTGCAAGTTGCAACCTGTACAGCGTCCCACAATTGGAACATGATCTAACCAAATCAAATAGACTAGTCAACTAAAGTTCATTGCGCTGTAGGCTCCCAGAAGTAGCAACCGAATAGGGAACAAAAGAATAACAAACAAGTGCATGTGTTGTGAGGCAACGAGCCTAGTGAACCTTTTCAGGGACTCTCTTCCGGTCTGTAAGCCGCCAGAGAAATTGAATTGGCTTTGACCCATGTTTATGGATGCCGCTGGCCGCCCCACCATGACGCTGCTATTGATGCCAATTGGTGCTAGAATGGACCACCAGAATTTACGACGGTGCTCCCTCCTCGCTTTTTGTATGCGATTTAGCTCCTGGCGAATTACATTTCTCACAGACTTTAAGTAAGAATTCATGTCATGGTCCCTTTGAATGGTGCCCTCAGATCCATAAGCTGAACGATCACTGAGGATCTCAAGTGGATGCGGTGAATTCAAGAACACAGTCTGTGCAGCACGGAGCTGCTTCTCTGCATCATTGGTGTCAGACAATGGACAGCTTAAGAGATATAAACCACTACCGGATGGGAGGAGATGATGACCGGGAGAGAATTTCTCATCTGGCTGGAGAATCAGAAGCTCCCCCATTGGGGCATATAATAGCTTCTGCAGGGAAAAGGCAACAATAACATCAGTAAAATGTTCATGGATAAAAGATGCAAAAACATATACATAGTGGGGTACATTATACCTGGTTATTCAGACATGGATGATTACGGAAATTCCCATTTACAGCCTTCAAAAGCTCTGCAACGTGATTAGGATAGTTGCAAGAGAAGGCCCGAGGCACAATATCCCTGTGCATTGTGATAGCCTGAACATGATTCTTTGGCAATCCAAGCTTGTGGAGAAGATGATCACCTCCACACATTATGGATGGAGCACCAAATGTTACAACAGGTAGCAAGGATGGCGCTGGAACTTCATCTCTTATAAGCAGCATAAGATTTAATAGCAGTGACAGGCTTCCTCCAAGTGAATGCCCTGTAAATCGAAATGTTGCATGCCTAGCCCATGACTTTAGGTGGGCATGAACTTCAGGCAACATCTGTTCATACATGCCTTTTGCAGCTTCATATATGCCTCTATGCACAAGAAAGTCTAGCCCCTGGACCAGGATGGAATTTTCATTTTAGTTCAATTTTATGTCATGCCAAGTTGTTTTATTGTGCGAAATTTTGTAGAAAATAGCCTTTAAGAATTCAAAAAGCATTTGTTACGATGCTCTATGAAATCTTCATTGAACATTTTATTGATTTAGAATATGGCAGATCAGTAAATAATTTACCTCAAATTGAACAGGCTCAAAAAGTAGATTTGCTTGCCAAGATTCCAGAGATTCAGATCCCTGCATATCAGAAAATAACACATCTCCTGAGGACAGCTTAATAACGACCAACCATGAATCATTCATAACTTAGACCAAATTATCAATGTTACAATCGACTAATGTCTACAAATTTATAATATCTATTCCGAGTAAGATCACAATCCAAGGAGTCAATATCTATTACAATAAGATAGGTGATGGAAATATAAATCAAAACCAATCTTCAAGTAATTAAGTCTCTAAATATAAAGTGGTTGTTTATTTGTAAACTAGAGCTCATTACCTGAATCACAAAGTACCTTGTACCCAGATCATCATCGCAGATAAACCATTCACAGGGTGTTGAACGTGTTGAACTCAAATCATCTGCAACAGCTTGCTTGACTTCTTCCTTAGCCGCAACCACTGCGGTCACCGAGTCGGTGGTTGCCATCAAAGAGGCCATTTCTGAGTTCATCAATGTAGCATCATCATCAATTCCATTGCATTCCTGATGAGGATCTTTAACAGCCTCGGGTTTTAAGGATTTGAAGAGGAGTATGCTCTTTGTCTGTGAGAGTAAATAAGAAGCAGCAGAGGCAGCTATCTGATAAGCAACCGAGGCACTTGTGCGACTACTATTATTCTTTAGCTTTTTACCTTCTGCCTCCTCTTTTGCTATCCTTTTCTCTTTTACTTGATCTTCAGTCGACATGTGAATTTTCTCAGCTTTCATTGCCATTTCTCTTTTCTCTATCGACGATGTTACAAACCTAAGGCCACGATACTTGAGGAGATTTTCTGGCTGAATACATGTTCCAAAGGAAATTTCATTAACCTATTAAAACAGATTCCTAATCGAGATACACAACAGATCTCAAGCAATTCTAGAGAAGGCTAGTGACTCTAAAACAAAGGAAAAACGGAGAACTCGAAGATGTAAGAGTGGGAAGTTCCATAAGTGAATCTAAAGCAGCATAAGCAAGACACATTGAATAACGTAAGAAAATAAAGTGAAAACGCTTAAATCCAGTCTTGTAAAGACCGATCTGATATCCTACGGACAAATCAAGTCCGCTCTTTATTTATCAGCATAAGAAAGATCAATTTAATACCATTTCATCAACAAAAGATTTAATAAAATCATAAAAAGACCAGCCAAATTACTTAGACATAAGAAGAAAGCTGGTACCTTGATTTCGGGTATGCAATAAGCTAAATTCCCAAGATAGGACATTTGTGCATACAACTTCGCTTCAGCCAGTGACACCCTCTTCAGAAATTTTGAAAACAATTGTCTATCAAACCCAACAGCTTCTTCATCATCTTCCAGTTTACAGGCGCCGCATTCTTCTTCATCATCCTCCCTCTCTTCCTCCTGCTCCTCTTCCTTTGTACCGTTAGCCAAAGGACTTTCTCTTTCCAAATCCGTACTTCCTCGTTCCTCAACTTCCTTCTCCCATAGCGATCTTACGTGCAAAATCTTCAACACCCAGTTCTCATTTTGCCCTTCAGATGACCTCATCGTTCTGCTCTCCAAGTCATCACCCATTCCATTTTCAGTCTCCGAGTTCGCCACCAAAACAGCGTCGTCTACTGCAATCCCATTGTTCCTCCCAGTTTTACCTCCTCCAGGCCACAACGACTGTAACGGGTACCTAAACGAGAATCTCGACGCCGTCTTCTGCGGGGGCGTCGACGTTGCAGCCATAGTGGATTTGTCCCGCCCCACCGCGGTCACCTGAGACGAGTTCACACGCGCCTCGACACCCACGGAGATCGGTGGGGCAATACCATGAATCCCTGTTTTTAAACACAGACTATCCATCCCCTAGAAAAAAAACGTCTCTGTGCACAACAAGAAGGAGAACAGCAATCCAATTACTCGGTGAATGTCACCTGCTTTCGCTATATTGCACTTATACAAAAAGTTGCAAAGTTCATACGGAGAAGAGAAGAAATGTTTGGTTGGGCTACCAGAAAAGACTTATATAGCGTGATGGCCCCCCAAAAGAAAGGCGTTGACGTGCCCACACAATCTTTGAATTTTTACTTTTCGTTCGTAAATTCTATTTCTTATAACTTATAAGAACAGAGATTAGGGAAAGGTGCTAGCGTGGGAGAACCAAGGTTTTCTGTTTAGTATTATTTTATTTTATTTTGTCTTATAAAATTTTAATTATTTATTTTATAAAATTTACACGAAATTTATATAAAATTTATATAAGATTCATATAAATAAACAACTAAAATTTATTGAATGTAATAAAATACTATAATATTAAACAAAAGATCTAGACTCCGTAAGACAAGAGGATAGTAATATATATAATTTAGGAACGTAATACGGCGAGGCGTACCATCTCTTTGCAAATTGCAGATGGGCTTCTGGGCATGCAGGCAGAAAGAACGTGTTACACGTGGGACCATGCCAGAATGGAGACAGAGAATGCCACGTCAGGAACAGGATACGCATCAAACCGCCAAACGACACCGAATGACGTGTCCGCAAAGTCCTCCAACGATCCAACACCCCAACCAAGTCATTGGTTGGATTAGCACGGTGTGCTGATTTCATGTACTAGATGGAGAATTACTCAAACCCAAGACGCTTTTCATTTTCCAGAAACAAAATTGAACAACATTATTTAAATGGTTTTTATGTTATATATTGTTTTCAACGATTTTATAAATTTCATCTTTTTATTCTGATTAGACCTCGTTTCAAATTGAAACTTATTCCACAGTTTTAAAACAAAGAGAAGCCCAACGATGTGGCAAACATGATCTTCACTTACACTTTCTATGAGTTCATAGGATTCATATGTTAATTCGATAAAGACAAAAACATCTAAACAAACGGTATTTTGTGTTGGACATTCTTGCCCTTACTAGTAAGGGCATTGGTGTCTGTCTCTTTATAAATGGACAATCATTAATTGTATTTTTGATTTTTCAATAACTTATCGGTTAAGTTACGTAATTCGATCAGGATAAGGGTAATAAAGTGGCCCAACAAATGATCTAAATTAATGAGTCGAAGTTCGAGAGAAAAATGGATCCCCTTCAGTGTGGACCTGGACCATATCGGCCTTGGGATGGGGAAGTCCGATATGGAAACTATATAAAGGTTAAGGTCTCTTGCAGTCACTTAAGCAATTCACGATCATTAAGTTCTCTGACCCATTACGAGAGCTCGTGGTTAAGTAAATTGCAGAAAGACCTAGAGCGGACGACGGTGAACAACTTCCTCAATAGGCCCGGGAAAATCGAAGGTGGTTTGGATGGCGAAAACTGCTTCGAAAGTCGGAATGGAACCGAAATTAGGTATTCCGCTTTTCCTTCATTTTTACCCATTCATGTTTGATCCTGGGTGCATAATAAAGTATGTGCTATGCATTACATTTTGCTCATGCCTGGTGGAGCCCTGCTGAACTTGAAAATTGGGTTTTCACAGTCTTTTGAGACCATGTTTATGAGAGAAAGAGCAATCTGTTTAGTGTTTATGGCTCCTTTTTTTTTTTCTTGCATCTTGTGTAATTAGATGCATTGCTACTCTTATTGTACTTATTGAGTGCATGTGTTTCCAATGGTAAGCCACTTTCAGAACTTGAACTCGTTTGGTGAACAGCTAATAAATTGTTTTTCAACTGGTTGACTCATTTTTACAGGTTTGATTATATTAAAAAACTGTTTTGTTGTTTAGTTATGAACTGGTTAGGTTGATTGACTCAACCCAATTAGCTGATTTTGAAGAAGCTCCTCTACAAGAACGTTTTAACGTAATCAGTTGAACACGTCTTTTGCTAAGTAACTCCAGAATATTCATATCTCCATTATGATAAAAGCTTTGCAATTAAACTTTCTAAGAATACAGTTATACATGGTTGCAATAAACACATAGACATGCAGTTTCTTTTTTCGAGAACTCACAAAGAATGGCACATTGGAGTTTGTGCATTGCAGCAGGCAGGAACAAGTGTCTGATAAAGCTTCTTCATTTGTCTTCAATATTCTCCATATAGGGCAAAAGCTATGTTTTTCTAACCATAAGATAAGATACTTGTACAAAATACACGAGGCTTTGTAGCAAAGATGGAGTCAAGATTTTGCATCACTTCTTTTGCAAGATCTACAGGAGAAATAACAATGTGAAATTAGAGGAGTACTAGAACCTAAATCCTAAAAAACACGCATCTAGAACTCACAAATTTGCTATGCATTATTTCCACGTATATCTTAATCCCCCTCTCCCTCGGCGCAAATAGCACACCGAAAGAATAAAAGAACCTAGCTAATTGAGTTCCACAAGCAACACCAACCCAGAAGCAAAAACAAGCAAGGAAAAGCAGTGTTCTGAAGAAGTAAACAAATGCAGGTCTTCAAAAATTCAGGAAATGAAGAAGATATAATAAACAAGAAGATAAAGAGCAACTGTTTACATCTGAAAGCATACCGCGAACAAGTTTTAAGGTAAAAAGACTAAAACAGAGCAAGACAAGGAGGAGTTGGGAAGAGCCTAGATTCAGAAACATATAGATATAGATGAAAGCGGGAACCTTTCTGAAATTGGGAAGGATGAGGAGGAGTTGGTGACGATTAGAGAGAGAACGAGAAGGTTGGTTCCTTTAGATATTTGGCTAAAGTAAGTCACCTCCGTGACTAGCCAGCAACATGTTAATGCTCAGAGGAGTTGCACGATCGTGCATAAGCACGATCATGACAATAAGCAACCAACTAGAAATGCACGATCATGCACAAGTACGATCATGACAGAGTGCAAAGATTTTTGATAGTTTTGAATATCCTTTATTTTTTTTAACAATAACTTGATCGGCTTATTCTCGACAAGCGTCTCCTCTGGTTTGGTCTTGCTTGTTGAAAATCCTAACAACTATTTTTCTTAGTCTCACTATATACTTCATTAGCTCATTAGCTGGTTTGATTGAAAAAGGAAAGAAAGAAACAATCGTTGGAAGAACTTCCATCAGACGAGGAAGATTTTATTTATTGCTCTCTTCTTCTTGTTTCTTACATCTCTCTTTACAAATGAGAGCTAAGGCTCTTATATAGGCAGAGCCATAGGAAGGGAAAGGTGACCAAAGGAATCAGTGGGAAATAAAGTGTGGGGACCAAGTGATCCACCTGGTACTAATTCCTTCACATGGGAGGAATCTTTTCTCTTGGTGAAGTGTCGTTTTCTGGGATCATCATATTATCTTCTTCTTGGACTGATATGGCTTCTTGGATAGTGTCGGAGATGAGTTCGACATAATATTCGTCCCAACCTTGTGATGGTCTATCGTCATGGCTTTTAATCATTTCTTTTGACATTTTTGATTTCCATCATATGTGAAGCATGATTTCTGGCCATTGTTTCAAGGATCTCGTTTTTGAAGGAATTTAGTAAAGCTGATATTTGTGCAAGTGGTTCTAACTCTTGAATCTCCTGTGGTAAAATGGCTTCCGTGTTTCTGGATAAAATCAGGCTGTCTTCGTGCTGTTCTGATTCTTCTTGAATCTTCTGTGGTAAAATGGCTTCCGTGTTTCTGGATAAAATCAGGCTGTCTTCGTGCTGTTCTAATTCTTCTTCCTTGTGCTGTAGTTTCGCCGCTAAATCTTCCATTTGTCTGGTTGTTGCAATTTGTTGTAATGGCTACTTATTATGCTTTGGATAAATATTTATCTGCTTCGGCCTTTGCTTCAGACAGACTGGTGTAGTTTTTGAATCTGGAGCTTGGGTTTTTACTGGTTTCAATGGCTACTTCAGCCCAATCTTTGTAAATACCCGATTTTGGATGGGTAAAAACAATGTAGTATTTTTCTTGTGGGGTAGATGGTTTTTGGGTGGCGAGCTGGTGGAATACAAATGAATCTGAGTTTAAGCATACAATGAGGTGCTTCAAATTTTGCTTATGATAATCATTTAGATAATTGAGGTGCTTCAAATTTTGCTTATGATAATCATTCCAAATATTATCTAATAAATCCTTATGTTCCTTTGTAATGATAAACTGGTCTAAAACTTTAAATCCATAACCTTCGTCAATGGTAGTATATTCATAGGTACCAATGCGAACCTTTTCTCGAACCTTAATAGGCTGAGCATCTGGTGGTAAACTAGTGGTGTCCATGGGGACTGATAAATCTGGTGATGAACTAGTTTTTGGTACTTGTGGTTCCAATTTGATAGAAACTGGCTGATAAACTAGTACTTGCACTGGATGATACTGGTTTTTTCCCAAAACGGGATGCCATGATAAATCTTCCTTCCTGCATTTCAATATCAGTAATCATTAACTAATCTAGAAGGAAAATAATACCTTACGATGTTTCATCCTTAAAGAGTATCAACCTGGAGAGTGTGTCTGCAATCTTATTGTGTTTTCCCTGTATATGCTCAAAAGATGGCTTAAAACCTCGCATTTGAATAAAATTCACAACATTGTGCCATCTATTTATAGTTGATCTTTTCTTTTCATTTTTCATTTTTGTAAAATATCTTACAATTGCAAGGCAATCTGTTCTTATCGTAAAATCTGCTTTTCCAATGATGAATAGTTTGAATGATTCTAAAGCATATCTTAAAGCTAGGATTTCGTAATCTGTGCATATCTTTAGCTTTTTCTTTAAAATTTCCACTACCATATCTGGATATCTTTTCATCTTTTGTGAGTGGAACTTAGATGGTTTACACCTGAGGATAGCTCCCCAACCTATGCTTGACCCATAGTTTCTATGACAGAATCATTCCTTTAATCTTGTGGACTAATTTTTTGTCCTCTTTATTAAACTTCCCGTCTTACCTATCTTTTGATAGATGGGTCCTATGAACTTACCTAAATCTTTTATATATATATATATAATAGGGGAGAAAACAGATTACATAAAGAGGCTAGGGAATTACATAAAGAGGCTAGGGAAACAGATTCTAGACATATCCTCTAATAGAATAATGTGGCACCCAATGGGTGTAGTATTTAGAAAAAAGAGTTCGAAGTCAAAATGCTCCGCTTAGTTGGCTAACCAGTCAGCATATCTGTTACTCTTGCGATAGATATGTCAAGAGATGACCACCCAGTTCTGAGTAAGCAGTTCATTAATGCCTTGAACTATAGGATTGGAGATCATAGTCCGTTTTGCCGAGGAAGAAAGGAGATTGATCGTCACTATCAAGTCTACTTCCAGTTCGATCCGACGATAATCGAGGTTCCACGCGAGCATAAGCCCTGTAAATACGCCTCAGAGTTCAGCAGACACTGGTGAGCACTAACCGAGATTCTGAACGAAACCTCCAAGCCAATTGCCTACTGTCCCATAGAATGTCTCCTTTTGTGGCTGAGGATGAGGGAGGTTTGCATGCGCTGTCCGTGTTTAACTTGACCCACCCTGGTTGAGGTTTGCACCATCCTACGAGTTGTTCATGGGGAGGGTGATGTCCCGTACCAACTGTGCTTTGCCAAGCAACGGATTTATAAATCTAACATGCAAAAGACAAAAGAAGAGAAATAGGTGAGGACGGCCAAGCAAACTAATTATAAAAAAGGGCATATTTTGCCAAGTCCAAAGGAGCCAACATGTAGCTCCAAAAAGGATCGACCAATCTTGTCCTAAAACGCGTCGGTGGTGTTGGAGGTTTGTCCTGAGCCACTAACGAGCTGGCAAAGTAAAAAACTCATCATTAACTAAGTGAGGGGGAAAGTAGGTCCACACTTTTCAGGCTTTAACGTAGTCTCACATAGTATGTAGTGCGAATTCTTCAAGGCTACAGTGGTAGCACGATCCATCCGTAGTGAGGTGCCGTCGAACACGATGTTGGTTAGTGAGTAGCCGATCGTGTGTGAGGAGCCAGGGGAAGGATCGAATGCATTGGGGGCCTTTCCATTGCCAGATTACCTTACAAATTCCATCACTTGCGGAGTCAGTATGCTCCATTAACCTGCAAATGAAAATTTAGAAGACCAGCAGGATAAGCTTTGGTGCACTTTGTTAAGAATGAATTGGTAGGTTCACTTGGTCACTCGCTCGTGCAGAAGTGGAACTCCAAGATATCGTTCGAGATCTTTCGTTAAGACTTCGAAGGAGAAATATTCTTGGAGTAATAGCACCAAGATTTACTGTGACTAACTTTTTGACCAGAAACTGCACAGAAGGTCTCTAAAATTTCCTAATAGTGGTCACTTGATCAATAGAAGCTATCAAGAAAAGGATGAGATCATCAGTGAAGAAAATGTGAGAGATTGGTGAGCCATTTTTGTTTAGTTTAATCGGCTGCCAGCATCCTTGGGTCACAGCTTGTGTAATTGAGTGCCCGAGACGTTTCATGCATAAGACAAATACGTAAGGTGAGATCTGTCCCCCTGTCGAATACCTTTAGAAGGAATAAAGTGCTCACTAAGTTCTCCATGCCAATTGACTTGTAGGGAAACCGAGGAGATTCAGGAAGGCCTATGTCGACTAAAGTGTCTAGAATGAAGTCCCATGATAGTCTACCATAAGTTTTTTCGAGATCCACCTTTAGAGCCATTATGCCTTTTTGACTGGTTTTTCTTTTCATGGTGTGGAAGACTTCTTGGGCGATAATAATATTATCTGAAATCAAGTGTCCAGGGACGAACCTGCATTAGGTGGGGGCTATCAGGTTGTCAAGGTAGGGTTTAAGCCTATTGACAATAATTTATAGAGTAATAGGCCTAAATTGCGAAATCGAAGTGGGAGACTGTATCTTTGGTATGAGAACCATATGGTGCGGTTTAGGGCAAAATCCAAAATTTCGTGCTGAAAAATGCGTTGAAGGAATATAGTTAGAGAAAGGCCCACAATATCCCATTGGGATTGGTAAAATAACGCAGGTAAGCCATCAAAACCTAGAGCTTTATTAGGAACCATAGTAAACAAAAGCCGTTTTGATTTCATCAGACTGGAGTGGGTTGTCCAAATCAGCTAACGCTTGGGGTGGGAGGGGGGGAATTGACCATGGATAAGTAGGTCAGGAGTAGGTTGGCTGTCAATCGAATAAAGAGTCGGGAGAAATTGTTGAGCTAGTCTGCGAATGCTCCTAGGCTCTGTCAGGACATGCCCATTCTCATCTTTCAGAGCCTGAATCTGCGCGTGTCGTTGTTTGGCCATGGTGAGTGCATGATGGTATCTAGTATTTCTGCCACCCTGGCCTAACCACTGGCTCCTGGATCTTTGGTGCCAGTATAGTTCTTCTTGGTAAAGGACTTACTCCAATTCCGACCATAAATGTTCCTCTAGCCCTTTGAGAGAGGTGGAGTCAGTCTCTTCTAATTGTTTTTGAAGGCCTTCTAGGCTTGCCATTAGATGCTGTTTTTGATGAAAAATGTTCCCGAATGTGGTCGAATTCCATTGTTGTAATTGGCAGAAAATATTTTAATTTCGCTGCTGAGAGCAGATCCGGTAGGAAGCCAATTTTTTGCTAAAAATTTGTTAAAATCAACATGCGTCACCCAAGCTGATTGGAAGGTAAAGGATCTAGTTGTAGGAGGAGAATGTGTTTTTGGAAAGCGACACTAATAGAGGCCTATGGTCAGATTTTAGAAAGGGCAGGTGGGTAACTGTGGTGTTCATGAAGATAGATTGCCAGGTATTAGAACAAAAGGTCCAATCTAATCTAGCAAGGAGTTGCCCCCTTCGCCAAGTGAACCGAGGTCCTATGAATCCTAAATCCTGCAGCTGACATTGATGCACACAGTCACGAAAATGAGAATTAACGATAGGTTGGAGTCGAGAGTTGCCACGTTTGTTAGTGCATTCCAATTTAACATTGAAGTCCCCACCCACAAGCCACGATTTAACAATTATCTTGGCAATTTTCTTCAAATACTGCCATAGATAATGTTGTAGCGAGTACATAGGACTAGCGTAAACGGCTGTAAAGTCAAACGCCACATGGTCCCAAATAATGTTGGTGTGAACAAATTGGCGATGAGCTATCCGAATGCTGAACTCGATGTCCTCTTTTCAAATTAGCCAGATGCCACCCGAGTAGCCCTCAGTTTCTACCCTGAAGGATTGAGTAAAACCTAAACTCCTAACGACTTTTGTCGCCCAAGTGTCACTTATGCGAGGTTCCACAAGAACAAGGAGGCACGGTCTATGAATCCGAATGTAGTTTTTGATAATAGGCTTGAAGGTCCTACCTCCAACCCTTTGGCAGTTCCAAATTAATATCGTCATAAAACTGGATAAAGGGAGGCTATTCGGCTTGAGGGATGATTGCATTGACAGTCAGCTCTGGACATTGATCTAGCATCTATTCCTATGGAGTCTCCTCCATCTGAATATCAGGCTCAATATTCATTGGATTGCCTATGGTTTGATTTGCTTCTTGATCGGGTGGCCTCAAGGGGGTGATCGTCTGTGTTTGGCTGGACGATGCTGAGACTAGGTCAAGGCGGGCTTCTTAGGGATCCTCCTCTATATCCCCGAAGCCTATATTCTCTTGGGAGGGCAGTGTGATAGATGGGTCATGGATTATAGCTTCGACGTGGGATGGAATGGATAAGGCCATATGGCCCAATTTTGGTCGTGAAGAACTTGGAATTATGGGTTGAAAAGGCTGTTGGGCTAGGGCTTATGAAGGATGGTTTTCGGATTGGGCCTGGCGTGGAGGAATCAGCCCACTGTGTTGGGGAGCATGAGGCGACGTCGTTCTAGCTTTAGTATTACTCAAGCTGCTGTGTCCATACGACGTCACACGTGTAGAATGATTCTCCTTAAACGACAATTGAGTTAGGGACTGCAGGCGATTTTGGGGCTGAGTCTTCGCAGTCGACATGACGTTGGTGTTGGGCATCACAATTGATTGAGGGGAATCTCTTGCTGTCTCCAACGACTCTATAGTTGTCAAAGTCGTGAATCTCGAGCTCGACATTCCTACGTAGTTTGGAACGTTGCTGGTGGCAGGACGTGTTGTCGTGGGGATTGTCTGTTGCTGGCGAGGTTGACGGATCACTTGCATCCAGGGCCCATATTCCTCATGCCGGAGATCGCCAAAAGATGATTCAACGTGGTTGTCCCGGGCGTTGTCTATCCACCGGTGGGTGTCTCCTATGCGAGTGTTTCCGTTGGTTTTGTGGGGCACATCAAGGCCCCGTGGCCGACTCGTTCGCAGGAAAAATATATCTGGGGCAAGCCTTCGTAGGTCACCTTGATGCTCTCACCATCGAGCTCAACAATGAAGCGGAGGGAGGAGCTAAGATCTATATCAATAGCCACCGTTGCAAATTTGCCTCATTGGGTAAGTTGTGTGTGGTTGTCTATTTTCACCGTTCGACCCACCAAGTTGCCGAGTGCTGTGAGTATTGAAGGGTGGTATCAAGCTACGGGTAGATCCGGGAAGCACACTCAAGCTACCACATGGGTTATTTTTCCGGACAATGGTCAAAATTTGGGGTACCACGATTGAACAGATAATGTGTGCCCCACAATAATCCAGAGACCTTGAGTAAGCATCCGAACACAATCGACCTCCTCCAGGAAATTTACAAGATAAAATCCATTTTTTATGTCCACAACTTTCAATGAGCCTTGTGGTTTCCATAGAGATATCAATCTTGACTTAAGCATGTTGAATCTTAGTGCTCTGCCTAGGAGTTTAATGACTACAACATTCGCCTAAATTTTATCAAGTTTTCCTTTGAACGTGTTTGAGAATTTCAATCCCAGTCCATATTTGCTAGGTATAATAGCAATGTCACCCTTTGTTATTTCTACGGGGTCCTCCTCCAATTATGCTATTTCTTTTTCGCTTCCGTTAGTGTCGGGTTGGCCTGAAATTACCGCACTATAACTTATTGGGTTGCTATAGATGGCGGGTGTAATAAGAGAGGGATCTTCCTCGCGTTTTGGGAAACAAACTTTTTTAGCAGCTTAACGATCAATTTCAGGAAAGTTGAGAGCATGTTCAGTTGAGAGCGAAAGGGAAAACTCTAGGCAACTTACCTAAATCTTTAATAAAAGGTCTTGCATAATTGAGCGGACCCGTGAATTGTTGTATCTGCTTTAAGTCTTGTTGTATCTACTTTAAGTCAGAGAAAGATTCGGGAAAATCTTTTAACTATTGGGCGATGTGTGGTTTTCGCTGGATTGTACCATTTCCTATCGTGACACTGACACCAAAGGAATTGTACCTGGTTCTTAGCTAGTTCTATCTTTTTCTTTGAAATAATGATTCCGTGGCTCTCAATAAGTTTAAAAATGGTATCTTAGTGCTTTTGGTGTTCTGTTTTTGTTTTGCTAAAAACTAATATATCATCAATGTAGTCAGCTGTAAAGTTGCGGAATCGGATTCTAGCAATGTCATTAATATGGTTATGGGCTTTTGTGAGAGATCGCATCCTTATTTGCACGTCATTGAGGATATCAGGAACTTGTTATCGAGAGCTTGGGACACTTCTCTTGTTCATGTCCTTCAGGAGGATAACCAGTGCGTCGATCTCTTAGTCCGAAAGGGTGCTTTGCTTCCTCATCATTAGTCCATTTGGGCAGCCCCTGATTCAGGATTGCTTCAATCACCGGCACTTGATGCGTCTTTTGTAGTATTTTTCAAGCGTTAGGCCTTTGTCTTGTTTCCTTCTCACCAAAAAAACAAGCTGTAAAGCCATCTTTTCTTGGAATACAGCTGGTGCGTTTTTTAAGCCAAAGGCATCACCAACCATCGCCAATGTCCTATAGGGTTTGGAGAAATAAACGCTGTCCATGGAATCGAATCTGGGTGCATTTTAACCTGATAATAACCTGATTTACAATCAAATTTACTAAACCAATTACAACCTTGGATTCTATTTAATAATTGTTCTTTATTGAGTAAACTATATCCATTATCATGGGTATTATCATTTAATCTTTTATAATTAATAACCATTCTAGGTTTACCTCTTTGTTCACTATGTTTATTAACAAAGAAAGCTGGTGACTTATATATGTTTTGAATCTGACCTTCGTATGAAACCCAAAGTTTCTAATTCTTTAATCTGTTCCTTGTACCATTCTAGTTCTTGGTTTGTAGCTGGTATAGCTTCTCCTTTAATTTTTAATTCTTCGGAAATAATTTCAATTTTATAAGAATGTTCATTTTTCTGCCAATGAGCTTGGGGATTTTCTCCTATAATCTGGATTTTTTCTAATCTGGATATTGTGTCTTCTATTGAAGGTAATATTAAGCTTTTTGTGAAAATGGTTAAGTCTTGACATTCTACAATCTCACTATCTTCATAATCTGAATCTGATATAAAAGATTCTTGGATACAATCACGACATTGTTTTCTTAAGTTCGTCCTAGTTTGTAGTAGTAGTAGCACTACTAAATATAATATATTCTTTTGTAATAGTAATCATCTTTTTATAACCTAATAAGAAAGCCATGCATGCTTAAGTCTCTTAATCCTACTTCTGTCATTGTATATCTCATGTCAGTACATATATCGGGAAATTCGATAAAGCATTCTGGTAAGTATTCTCTAATACTAATAATTGAACCATCTACTTCTTGTCCATATCTTGGTTTGTCGTATTTGCTCCTCTATTCTGTAGGGATCATCTGGATTTCAATTTTTGATGTCGTCATTGCTGTGTCAATCATAGCAATTCCTTCCAAAACTGATTGGTCACTAAGTCTTATTCTTATTGGTAAAACTAGTTCTAATAATTTTTCTTGTCGTCAACATAGAGGGATCATACTAGGTTCTTTATCATTTTCTATTTGTACCTGCACGGGGTCAATGGGTGATTATGAAGGTCCATGCCCTTGGGTGGTGACTTCCATTGCACCTGGTTAGGTGCCTTCCTTGAAAGATGATGAAACAAATTTTATAATGTAATTGTCACAGTTTTTCTTTTCATTGATTGAGTATATATATAAGGATTTGTATGTCTGTACAGCTAAAATTTGTTACAATAGAATTGTGGTATTTTATTGTATATCGTGCAGGTGTATCCTTTTATTGTGAGGAAGCTGAATAGTTGGGCTAAAGCTGGATCTGGATTTGGAACTTGGGCTTGCAACATTCTTTTTGTTAGTTGTGCACGAAGACAATTGGTCTCTTATATCCCCTCTCAAACGAGACTTGGGATTTGGGATAAGGTTGAGTTTGGATATTAGATCAGAGAAACGTGTGGTTGTCGAGGGCTTCGTGAGTAAGTCAGTCACCTGATCTGTTGTATTGACATACCTCACTTCTAGAACCTCATCTGAAACCTTGTCTTGAATGAAGTGGATGTCCAGTTCAAAGTGTTTGGTGCGGGAGTGAAATACTGGATTGTGAGCTAGAGACCGAGCACCATTATTGTCGAACCAGATGATAGGCTTTTGGGAGGAGGCAAATCCGAGTTCGGAGAGCAGAGAAAAAAGCCATATGATTTTAGTGGAGACCTATGAAAGCACCCGATACTCTACCTCAATACTGGAGCAAGTCACTATCGACTGTTTCTTTGAGTTCCAATACACAAGATTCCCCCCAAGGAAGACACAACCACCATTGGTAGACTTCCGATCATCAGGCGAGCTAGCCCAGTCCGAGTTCCTAAAGGCGTGAAGCTGAAGAGGAGAAGAGGAGGGCGGAAAGTGAAGCCCTAAATCAACAGTCCCTCGAAAGTAACGAAGAACCCTTTTGAGGGCAATCCAGTGGGTAGTTAATAGATTGATTAGATATTGACTTAATTTATTTTCTGAGTAGCTGATGTCGGGTCTTGTGTTACAGAGATATTGAAGAGCCCCGACTAAGTTTCGATACAACGAAGGGTCCGAGAAGGGAAGACCATCATGTAGAGAGAGCTTGGACCCAGTGGAGATGGGAGTGGCACAAGGCTTGGAAGAGGACATATTAGCACGGTGAAGCAAGTCTCGCACATAATGACTCTGAGAGAGATACAACCCTGTCTCATTATGGAAAACCTCAAACCCTAGAAAGAAATTTATATTTCCTAGTGTTGTGAGAGCAAACTGAGAGTGACGCTTAGCAATAAGATCCTATATAGATGCTTGATTGTTCCCTGTAAGGAGAATTTCATCAACATAAACCAAGGCAATTAGGAGTAAATCATTATTCCTGTAGTAGTAGAGAGAGGTGTCGAACTTGGAGTTGACAAAACCCCAAGTGTTAAAAGCTGCCTTTAAAGTCTGAAACTAGGCTCTAGGAGCCTGTTTCAAGCTGTATAGGGCTTTGGAGAGGTGACAAACATGATCAGGGTGAGTGGAGCTTTCAAAACCTTAAGGTTGGCTGATGTAAACAACCTCTTGTAAATCACCATTCAAGAATGCATTGTTGACATCAAGTTGTTGGATATCCCAATTATGGGAGACTGCAAGAGACAAAACCACCTTAATGGTGGATGCTTTGACTACTGGACTGAATGTCTAAGAATAGTCAATGTCAGGGGTTTGAGTAAACCCCTTGGCAACAAGGCGTGCCTTAAACCTGTCCATAGACCCATCAACTTTGTATTTTGTGCAAAAAACCCACTTAGTAGCCAGAATATTCATGGTAGAATCATAAGGAACCAAGTTCCAGGTACGGTTGTTGTGTAGTGCAGTGATCTCATCCCTCATAGGCTGATTCTATATAAGATCTTGAAGGGCTTGAGAGACAGAGGTAGGTTCTGAGGTAGGACAAGAGGTTAAGGCAGCATAATAGATTTTAGGCTTAGAGATGCTATGTTTGGATCAAGTCTGCATAGGATAGATATTTTGAGTTGATGGAGGGTAAGGAGGATGTGGTGTAGGAAGAGTGGAGGTAGGCTGCAGAGTATAGGAAGAAGAGGTAAAAGGGAGAGGAGAATGAACATGAGAGGGAGAGAGAGGAATTACCTAAGAAATATTGCTGGTGCAAGGAGGTATGATAGGCAAACCTTGTGAAAGTGGAGTGCTTCGAGATGAGATCTGAGGATAGGCAGCAAAGGACAAACTAGATAGAGGTAAGCCTGTAGAGGGTGAAGTTGAGTATGGTTTAGGGGGAAAAAGAGAGGTATAAGGAAACTCATGTTCATTGAAAACAACATGACGAGAAATAAAAACCTTGCCATTTGAACTGAGACACTTATACCCTTGAAGAAGAGGGCTATACCCTAAGAAGACACATTTAGTAGTGTGAAAATCAAGCTTGTGCTTGGAGTAATACCGTAGGTAAGGATAGCAACTGTAGCCAAAAGTTTTTAAAAGAGAATAATTGGGGGATTTGTGATATAGAAGTTCAAATGGTGATTTTTCATGGAGACGTGGTGCTGGAAGATTATTGATTAAGTAAACTGCTGTAGAAAAGGCCTCAAGCCATAGAGTAAGAGGCATATTGGCATGGGAAAGTAGGGTTAAGCCAGTTTCTATAATGTGTCGATGTTTCCTTTCAGAAACACCATTTTGTTGGTGAGTGTAGGGACAGCTAAAGCGATAACAAATGCCAATTTGATTGAGAAAGGGTAAAAAGGTTTTGTATTCCTTCCCCCTCCCATTGCCTGTGTGAATTGCTTTTATTTTGTGGTCAAGTTATAGTTCAATGTGAGTTTTGAACTGAATGAAGGTGGCTAGAGCTTTATATTTAAGTTTAAGAGGATAAAACCAGGTAAACTGTGAGTATGCATCAATAAAAATGAGATAATATCGATGACCTTCATTAGATGGGTAAGCAGAGGGTCCCCAAATATCCGAATACACAATTTCAAGAGGTTTAGTGACAGTGATATCATGTGTGTCAAAAGGAAGTTGATGTAATTTACCTTGCTTACATGAGTTACAAAATTGAAGATTGCTTGGATCAAACTTTAAGTTCATTGATTTTGAAATCAAGTGAAGTACATGTTTGGACGGATGGCCACGTCTAGTGTGCCAAACATTGGCAGTTTTTTAGCATTGTGAACTTCACATTTGTTGAGTACATAAGCAGTAGAATTTTTAGGAGAAAGGGCTTGAGAGGAACCAGAAAAGGAGTAGAAAAAGCAGACTGTGATGGAGAGGTAGCTTCTCGTAGCACTCCTCTAAGCAGAAGTTTCCCTGAAACTTTGTCCTTAAACAAGCAATAATTGTCAATAAATTCCACTATGATCTTGTTATCCTTTGTTAGTTTAGAGATACTCAAAAGATTTTTAGTTATTTGTGGAACATGAAGGATTTCTTTTAAGGATAAAGGTGTGTGTTTGTTATCATGAAAGCGAATAGAAGAAGAACCAGTATGAGCTATGGAAAGGGCATTACCATTTCCCACAGTGAGATGATCCCTGTCTCCATATGCTGAGCTGTCTGTGAGGTTGTTCAGGTCAGAGGTGACATGGTGGGTAGCACCACTGTCATCAAACCATGTTGAGTCACTTCCAGGATCCGTAGGAGTGTAATAGGAGGACTGATTGTGAGAAATAAAGGTCTGTGGACTAGATCTGTGTTACTAGAAGCTACCTGAAGCATCATGAGACTGATTTTGTGATTGCCAATTTGGTGAGCTCTGTGAACCTTGCCAAGTTTGATCAAATCGCTTGTAACATTTGAGAGTATCATGACCAGGCCTTTGATATAATTGACAAAAAATTCGTCCAGCTCCAAACCATCGACCATTTCTGCCTCTCCCACCTCTGCCTCTATAGCCTTACCTGCTTCCATGATTTGGCTGTCTATTGGAGTTGTTATTTTTGTTATAAGTAGCAATGTTAGCTGTGGGCATAGTGGCAGTAGCTTGTGTAGAGAGTATTAAGTTGTTCAATTCGAGACTCATGCATCATTAGAGTATACTGAGTGTCTTGTAAGGTAGAAGTTTTCATGGTGTGGGTAAGAAAAACAACTACTAGATCATATTCATGTCCTAAGCCATTTAGAGCACTTAAAATGAGTTCATGTTCAGGGATTGGATGACCTGCAACTAAGAGAGAATCTCCAATCGATTTAACCTTCTGCATATATTCTGAAATATTAAGAGCACCTTTTTGTATTGTAGAGAGCTGTTGCTTGAGTTGCAAGACACGCACCATAGATTTTTAGGCATACAACCTCTCAAGTGTTTGTCATACCTCAAGTGAAGTTGAAGAAGTATTGACCTGTCCAATCACATCATCGCCAATGGTGGAAAACAACCAGCAAAGGAGCAGTTGATCAGAACGTTTTCAGTCTCTATATTCTAGATTTGATGAAGGTTGAGCTTCGACAGTGATGGAAGGTGAAATAACAACTGGATTTGGTGATGAAATGCTTGGTGTGATGAAGATCTCCAACTCCAAGGCATGTATGGCTGCTAGAACTTGTGCACGCCAGTTGATGAAGTTATTTCGATCCAACTTAATGGGTAAGTTGAAATTGAGTGTTTTAGCAAGTGCAAAGAAATCAAGAGAAGGCATAGTTGAAGTTGTTTAATTTTGTTAAGAATCAGAAGGATGATTGGCAGAAGAAGAAGCTTCTGAAATATGAGCTGTGGACATTTGTCCTTTGTAGCTTTGATACCATGAAAGACGATGAAACAAATTTTATGATGTAATTGCCACACTTTTTGATTTCATTGATTGAGTCTATATACAGGGATTTATATATCTGTATAGCTCAAGTTTGTTACAATAGAATTGTGGTATTTTATTGTATATCATGCAGGTGTATCCCTTTATTGTGAGGGAGCTGAATAGTTAGGCTGGAGTTGGATCTGGATCTGGATCTGGATCTGAACTTAGGCTTGCAGCATTCTTTTTGTTAGTTGTGCACGAAGACAATTGGTCTCTTACATTCCTAAGGTCTCCTCAATGAGGAGAGCCTACTTCATAATTTGTGGGAGAAGGGCTTGTGTTCGCACGGCCCTTGCCAAGTTATGAGTACAAATGATGGGTATGGGTGTTAATCTGCTTGAGTAATGTTGGTGGCTAATGGCTATTATCAATTAAAGTGAACAATTAAAATTTTCTTACAAATTGGCATATATCAGTTGTCGTTTCTTAAGAAAAAGTACAATTGTTTCTTATGAAAGGGTACAAGAACGCCTAAGTGACCTCTAACTCCTCTAGCTGCGATGGAACATAGAGATGATTTGATGTTTCGACTTGGGATTTGTTCTAATAGTCAATATCTCTGTCTATTGTAGTGTATTATTAATCCAAGAACATGATGAATTAACAATAACGCCTTGTTGGAATTTGTGAATTACATCTTGTAACAACTGAATCATTCTTTTATTGTAATATTTGCATGCAGGTGTACCGAAAATAACCTCTCTATTATGTAGGGGTAAGGCTGCGTACTATCAGACCTCTCCAAAATATGCTTTATTGTGGGACTTCGGAATGGGTGATGATGATGATGATGATTATGATCTTGTAACAACTTAATCATGTTTCTAAGTTGAATTTGTTGTAACAAATCAGTTTGAATGCCTGGACACATTTTAGCAAATAAAATATCTGGATGAAGTATCAACGTCTTTGTTTTCCATACCCTTGTTATATCTAAATCTCAAAATTAAATCCCAAAAGATTTGACAGTTTCATTTGTTGAAATGATCTTTTGATTCAGAATCTCAAACTTCTATAGTTAAGTCTGCATGTCTTTCGGTATTATAATGAGATCATTGTCGGATTGTCATAACTAGTGCCAATAACTCATCTTCGTAAGTTAATAAATGAAGATATCTTGATGATAACGTCTTACTGAAACAAGCCAAAGGATGCCCATCGTGCGTGAGAATTGCTCCCATTTTTTCTCCAAGTGTATCTGCTTCAATCATTAGAGGTTGGTTAAAATTAAAGAGAGCTAAAACTAATTCTTGCCTTGACATTTTTTTTAGTTTCTCGACAAGATTAGATCCTGATTGTAGTGGAATAATAACGAAATTTTTTATATTTTGATTTCTTAAATATCAAGATCACTTTAATTTTATAAAATAATTAATACATAAATTGTTGGGAATTTAGACTTCCCAAACCCACAATCAAGGATATTTGACATACAAAAATATCCGAAAATAAACCAATAATAACAATACAAGAGAATTTACCTGGAAACTCCCAAATCAGAGAACAAACCACTGGCAATAAGAAGAAAATTCACTATATGAAAAATTCTTACAATCACAAAATTTTTCCTCTCACCTAATCTCCCAATACACCAACATACCCACACAGAAATACCCACAACAAACTCTCCAACTCTCATCTCAAAAGAGGAATTTAACTAAATTCAAATTTATCATACAAATCTTTGACTTTGTATTGGTGTATTAACTAAGGAGGTAGTAGCCTCATCTAGGCAAGAGCCTTGCCCCAATTATTTTCCCTAACCAATATGGGACAATCAAAAGATCAAAACTCAACAATCTCCATCTTGGCGACTTTGGTTGATCCCACAACTACACTCCACCTCAATGAAGATTTCCTGACAATAACATAACTCTCAATGTATAGAATTATCATGCTTCACAACATCATGCTCCACCATAAAAGCATACGCACTCAGAATAAACCAATTCCAAGCCTTTTATTTCGGCATATGTCAAAAATAACCTTGCTAAAAATTTATGGTGCAACTCCCATATTTGGCTTTCCTGGAAGTTCATCGGTCATCGACATAAATTCCACCATATACCTTGCATTAATGTCAAACCAATGTTCGTGTGCAAACTTGTGGACCTGCTAATAGTAACACATCCACTATCATGGCATATTTGGGATTAGCGACATGCTATGAGGATGTACATGCCCCCTTTTTTAGAGAGCAAGATCATCATCCATGGAGACAATTTTAGCGACATTGTCAGTCTCTCTATTAACTGACCCAGAGCCTCTTGCCGAACCCAGTCCATCTCTCGGACAATTTTTCTTCATGTGCCCAGATTGTCCACACGTCCAACATACTACATTTTTCTTCATGGAGTTCTTCTTCCGATATCCAGCTACCACCAGAGTTGAGTTTTTAGGAGGAACATTTCTTCCACCACTCAGTCTTCTCTCTTCTGAAAAGAGTTTTTCGGTAACTTCAGAAAAACTATCTTCTCCTTCCCATGAATCAAAATCGGTTTCATGTGTTCATATGAAGGTGGAAGAGACTAGAAGAGTCTCAAAGCTTGATCCTCATCATCTATACGAACTCCAATTGCCTCCAGTTCAGAGACGATCCCATTGAGAACACTTAAATGATATGAAATTATAGTATCTTCCATTATCCGCAGTGTATGAAACTGCTCTTTTTAAGTACACCTGATTTAAGACGCCCTTTGTTTGATATAACTCCTCGAGCTTTTCCGAGAGCTCCTTTGCTGTAGATATTCCATGCATATTCGCAAGGACAGTCTTAGCCAAACACAATCGTATCCCAATTGCTGCTCTTAAATCCAGATCCTCCCAATCTTCATCGCTTATACTAGATCTATCCGTACTAACCATTTTGTCAGTATCACTAGTAGTAGTGCTGATACTAGGGATTTATCTGCTTTTCAATGCCTTGTGTAACCCCGACTGAATCAAAATGTCCCTGGCTTGCACTTGCCACAAACCAAAATTGATTCTCCACCTCAAATCTAAGAGGATTCGAAGCCCTATTTTTTGACATTTTTCCTGTGCTCTTCTGCCTTAATAAATTTTACCATAGCAATGAATAATACACCAGGTAAGTTCCTAGGAAAGAGAGGTGGGTCACAAAGGACACACTTAAATACCAAGTCTTTCCTTAGCCAAAACTTTTATAGACATGCACTTCCACACTACCACACCAAAACTCCACCGCATCAAATGAACATTTATCAAGAAAATCTTTTCTGATGTAGAAGATTAGTCAACACTGCGACCACAAAGTATACTAAGAGTTTCCAAGAAAAACACACTTTGGCTCTGGTACTAATTGCTGAAAATTTAGACCTCCCGAACCTACACCCAAGGATATTTTATAAACACAAATATAAAAAATAGAGAAATAATAACAACACAAGAGAATTTACATGAAAACTCCTAAATCGGAGGAAAACCACGAGCACCGAGAAGAAAATTCACTATGTGAAAAATTCTTGCAATCACACAATTTTTCCTCTCACCTAATCCCCCAATACACCAATACACTCACAAAACAATACTCACAACAAACTCTTCAACTCTCACCTCAAAAGATGAATTTAACTAGAGTCAAATTTGTCACATAAATCTTTGACTTTGTATTGGTGTATTAACTAAAGAGGCAGCAGCCTCCTTATATAGGCAAGAGTCTTGCCCCAATTGTTTTCCCTAACCAATATGGGATAAACAAAAGAGCCAAAACTCAACATAAATCATAATAAAGTATGAATCGTAATTTGTATCTTATTCTTCAAATTGATCCTTTTCTTGTTGTATCTTATTAATAGTTTCTAAAATTGATTTATCTTAACCACCATTGTTGAACAAATGTCAAACCTTTAACTATATCTATGAAACAAGTTGAGAGAGATATGTAACTCTTATAGAGAGAGTTAAGTAAGAAATGGTAACTCCATTAGAGCTTAAGTTTATTTATAATAAG
>JANIHY010102738.1:0-16770 GCA_027479065.1 Erythroxylum brevipes
AAGAGATAATTATTATTTAAAATATATATTATTATGATTTTTAGAGATATATTTCATATAAAAATTATAATTATTTTAAAAATGAAAATGATAACCTTGCCATACGGTCCATGCCCGGACCGGTAACATTGGTCGAATGGGTTTAGCAAGATGTTATTTTGTTCTTCGACCGCTCGACTCCTCCCCGTCTCTATAAGTTTCTCATTCCTTATCTAGTCGCCACTTCAGTCGGAAAACAATCGATCTGATGGAGCGTATTTCTGTTCCGTGGCAGTCGAAGAAGAGTCGGGGGAGAGCTTCGACGAGCATCCAGTCTCTGGATGACAATATTATGTGCATAATCTTTTCTTATCTCGGACTCTTCGATGTCGTTCGCTGTTCCGTCGTTTGCAAATCATGGTATTGTTTCCTTCAATCAAATGAACCCACAAAAAGGCCAATTTATTTTCTCTAGAAACAATTCGCTTGCTTTAATGTTTATCCATGACTTGTGTTGAAGGAATGCGTTTATTTTGAGGTCAAAGTTTCTGCAAGAGCTCTGCTCGAAAAAGAGAACCCGCAGGATTGATTGGTCCGAGGAGTCACTGAACACGTGCTTGGAGGAACTGGCAATGGAGCACCACAGATCTTCTCTTCTCAAAGCACCTGTTTTTGTGGACCAGTGGAAAGGTCATTCCTATAGGTAAATAGCCTTTTTTCTTTTTGTTTGTTTTGATATCTTGTTAAAGCACGATTTGAAAAAATGTGGGGTTTTATCATAGGGCTGAGCAGTGCCGGGTAAAGATGGGGCTGATTCTCAGTGGAGTTGGTGACAAGGTACGATCCGTTCTTTAGACAGTCTACTCTGAGTTAATACTTAATACCCAAATGATAACTCTACTTTGTTTTGATAATTGTTGGTATTATGTTATCTGCTTCCCCCTAGGTCACTTAAATTTTGAATGAAATGATTCCAGGTTATGCGTCTCTGGTCCCTAGACAGCTACAATTGCGTAGGAGAATATGCTATTCCAAATGGAGCATCTCTTTATGACTTCGATTTTGATGAGAGCAAGGTTTGCTTTATCATCTGCATATCTGCTGTGTTTAATTATAATGCATCGGTGAAAATTGCAACGAATTTTATAGTGCGTGAATCCATTGAAAATGTTACTGTTTCCTTAATGGGTATAGCTATAGCTTAAGAAAAATGCCTCTGTCAAACAACACATTAACATTTATTTCTTATTTTCACTTCCTATAGTGAGGCTTACACAAATTGGATCTTTCACTGCTACCGCATCCTATGATGCACTTGTTGTACATCATCTTTGTAATGCTCTTACACTTCTCTAGTTAAGTAACATAACTGGACAAGAATCATTACTTTTACGATGAGAGATGGCATATAGTTTGGGCTTTTATCGACTGGATTTAATATTTCCTACCTTATTCAATATCTGCTTGTAGATTGTGGGTTTGGTTGGCACTCAGATATGTATTTGGAGGCGCAATGGACGGAGAAATCTGTTTCCTGAACGGGAAAGCACATTCAACAAGGGTCTATGCATGCGGTAAATTAACCTATATTTGATCATGTCCTTTAATATCGCTGTGCATTAACTTCAATTATGTTACAAGATTGGAGGCTTTAAGATGCAGCTCTACAATCTCTCTCTATCAAATTTTAGTTTTGCCTAATAATAATCCACCTCATCCTCTGTGCTTCCAATGCTTTATATTTCTTTTTTACTTTCTTTTCATTTATTTATTTCTTTCAACTAATTCATTCTCTCCTCAAGTTACTTTGATCCACATGCTGTGGTTGGATGTGAGGACGGGACAGCTCGTGTATTTGACATGTATAGTAAAAGATGCTCGCAAATCATTAGGTAAGATTCGTTGAATACAATTAAGAAAAATTGACTTGCATAAAACTGAAACTCAGATCACGTTAACATTTTGGTGTCAATATGTCAGTAAAGATTTCTTGGATTTGTGTGATGTCCTTGGATGGTGATTTGAATATTCATAATTGTGTTTCCTATTACAGGATGCATTCTGAGGCAGTTACTCGCATTTGTTTTAGCGAGGATCAGTTGGTTCTTTGTGGTTCTTCTCTAGGGAGGATAACGGTATCAAGTCTTTCGACTGATCACCGGGTAGCCACACTCAGAGCCACTGATTACAAAGGTTCATCCCTATAATTTCTGATTATAGCTGCATACCTATCACTTCTTAGGTTTGAGCTTCATAAATGTCCTTTCTTCTCATTCAGTAGATTACTAGGCGCCGTTTATCTCTATCTCCTCAATATTTCATCTTTTGTCACTGTTTGGTTACCCCTTGTTTGAGATACATATCTACGGAAACCAAAGGGAATGTCTCTTCCACCTTTGTAAATTATGAAGAACTGACCACTAGATATTCTCCTTGCCATAATCAGGGGAACAAGCATTGCTAGTGATTACGTATAATTTGGAGTTGCTTCTTTTTACAGGTATAAAGGCTTTGTGCTTCAATCCATCTTCTCGTCTAGTATTTGCGGGGACAACTGCTGGATGTACTTCTTGTTGGGACCTTAGGTATCTAAAGTACTACTATACATTTTGATTTCTAATCATCCGTAAATAATTAGCAGGCAATAAACCATGAATCAAAAGTTGAATCTGATTCGCTAAGTCAAGTCGTAGTGATAACCTATGATAAATCAAAAGTTGTAATCTGATTAGCTTTACTGCCTTGAAGGACAATGCGACGACTATGGGAAAGACGAGTTAGTCCAAATGTGGTGTATGCTATGCAACATCTTCATCATGACGTGTCTACATTATTAGTTGGTGGATTAGATGGTATCTTACGTGTCCAGGACCAGAACACTGGCGAAGTTCTTTCATGCAACACCTCATGTGTAGATAGAGGCAGAGTAGTGATAGAAAGAGCGAGTGGCAGAAAGCTGTCCAAATATGAGGACATTGACAAAATTCATCGAAGGTATAGACCTCCCATCACGAGCTTGGCTGTTGGAATGAAGAAAGTCATCACAACGCATAATGGCAAGTTCATTAGAGTATGGAAGTTTGAATAAGTGACTTCATAACTAAATCACGACTGTATAGCCAATTGAATATTTATTGTAAGTGACTGTATAGCCAACTGAATATTGTAAGTGACTGTATAGCATAATATGTATTTTCAATTTCCAACTAGTTTTTATATCCATGCGAATAACCCACATTGAGAGGAAGCACTTCCTCCCAACACCAGGCTAAGCCACGCATTTGCTTGCCTCCTATTAAGAAGATAAATAATGTTATAGAAATTATGCATAAGAAACGAATTTAAATCTGAAATAGGAAGCAATATATAAAGAGATTAAGAAGGCAAGCACTACAACGTATTATACAAGATGAATCATATAGAAAAGTAGACCGACGCAAGGTCTTAACATGTCCGTCTTAAGTTCCAAAATATACAGTTCACTGGCCATTTGTTGGACACTAGACATTACCAGAACACAATCCCTAAAAGAGCACAGGTAACTCTTAACCCAAGACACCTGTGTCTTTAAGAAAACTATTACTCATTAAAACAAAGAACTTGGGATACAGAAGATATCGCATGTCCCCTACCAGAACACACGAGTTCCTTGTCAAGAGCAGCCATTGAAGACTTCCTTCCATACAAAAGAAAGACACTTACATTAACATATTTTCTGACCATTAATAAAAACCCAGAGCAAAACGGAAATCAAAATAAAACTCAAAACAAACATCATAACCCATCAATTCAGAATTTCAGATCCAAACATAAGCCTGCATTGCATAGTATTGAAACCAAAATCTCCAACTAGAACCCACAATATAACAGTGAAGATTAAAGTGAGTCATAAACAAATCAAAAACATCCCAACATCTAATCCAGAAAACACAGCAAAATTGTTTATTTTTAGCCTAGGCAGTAAGCACGACGGCGCCACCAGCCTCCTTAATCTTCTTCTCAGCAATCTTAGACAGAAGCTTAGCTTTCACAACAATGGGCTGATTCTGAGGCAAAACCCCCTTACCAAGAACCTTAAAGTATCCAAATTGAGTCACGTCAATCAAAGGAACATTGTCCTTGGTGGCTTTGTCCTTCACGTCTTGAGGAATCATCGACCATAGCTTATCAATGTTGACGATTGGGCAGTAGAACTTGTTGCGAAGCTTGTGGAAGTATCGCATACCCACTTTCCCGAAATACCCAGGATGGTACTTGTCGAAGAGGATTCGGTGGTGGTGCATGCCTCCGGCGTTTCCGCGGCCTCCCGGGTGCTTCCGGTGCTTACCGATTCGGCCGTGGCCCGCGCTCGCATGGCCCCTCTTCTTGCGGTTCTTCTTGAATCGGGTCGTCATTTTGGCAGGAGAAGCTGATGGTTCCGGAGAGCGGCGGCTGAGCTGAGGTGGGAAATACGGTTTGGTGGGTTTTATTTAGAGGGAGAAATGAGTTTAGACGGTTTTGTCCTCTAGGGTTTTGGGATTGTTTTACAGGTTTTAAGGATAGTTGCGGAATCTAGCCAGCCGAAGATGTGTCAGAAGCAAGGTTTCGAGTGGTGCTTGGTTCCCGTGGATCCATCTTTTGAGCCCATTTTTAATTTTAACTGGCAAGTAAAAGAAAATGTTACACGGAAATTGAGTTTGCATTTCTGGTTTCAAAGCTTTAGAATTAAAATGGAATTTGCAGTCGGGACAATTACATTTAACAATTAAAACGTGCAAATGGCATAGTTTTGGCTGCTCGAGTGTTTCACAAATCAATTGGCATACCAAACCAATGTCAGTTTGGTACCATCTGCGAACCGAACGGCAGATGTAAATAGGGTGAAAATTTTGTTAGTGCTATTAACTTCAGGGCACGGAACGGGAAGGAGAGCTCTAGTACTAAAATCAACTTATTTTTTCAACTTTACACGAGCAGTAATGTTAAAAGTTACACGTGAACATGTGTGAATAGCCAAATGAACTCGTAGCAACCAATTAGACTATACTTATTTTTAGACATTTCATCTTTGTAGAAGGAGAGCTGCACCAACCAAACCGAACCAGAATGTCAAAGCTATCCAAAAGGTTTGGCTCTTCTCCAATCCAACTGGTGGACGCCACACCAAGAAGTCTGCTAAGTAGTCTCTTGAGGACGGAAGCTGGTTTGTTGTAGAACCACTTTTCATTTGATCCTTGTCCTTGTACTTATCGGTCCATGATGCTGCATAGCTGAAATAACCACAAAGTCATCACTTGTCAAGTTTTTGCTAAAGCCTAAAATGATCTTTAAGTTGTCAATATATTTGCAGCGTCCACATATCTAACGCCACCATGAAAATACACACTTCAAAGGCTAATCAATTTTCAGAGAATATAACTACTTCAAGTAGTTATCTGAGAAATAATGCAAGGATCTGGGAATTTCATCTAAAAGAACTCAAACTTATTATTATCAAAAAGATTCAAACTGCTCAAATCAGAAATCAAAATCACACAATTTCTAGACCTGTCATCAATTTTCTGACGTCAATAATATGATATGGTTGCAACTTCTACAACACATCACACGCAATAACCTAAAAGTCTTGGTCCACTTAGTATAGTAGAACTCTCTCATATGAATTACAAGCTTGGGAGATATTATATATCACACAACATCGCCAAATTAACATTGGAAATGTTTGATAAAAACAAGCCATGTCATGGTGAGTACGTAATGACAAAAAGAAAAAAACTAATTGCAAAAGGCAAGATTAGATACTAACTCAAAAAAAGGGCAGGATAAAATCTGATATACAAATGCATAAATTCAAGACTTGATATTGAGAATTTGAGACCGAACAGAACAAGCCCTTAGTATTCATTGTATTGCAGGTAACCATTTCTCCAGAAAATGTTCAGGCATGCTTGGGAGCATCATGTAACTACATGCATTTGCCAGGATTGCGTTTAATAATGAGTTGCACAAGTACAGATCACGGCAGTGAAACAAGAAAATTAGGTAAATGTTGCTCGTGGTTCTATCTATGCTAGCTAACATAAAAATCTATCATTTGGATCAAACATCAGTATTATTCTCAACAGCAGCAGCATTATTTAATAATGGAATCATGATAATTGCTGCAAATTGGGATAAACGGGATGTATTTCCAACTTGAAAAGATTTGCTGGAGCAAACAAGTTAATACTCAACAGGTATCAAGGCCCATCAAGGTACAAAGCATTGATTTCTAGAGTATAATCACCAAAATTTACCTGTCATAACTTGAACCAATCAATGGAATGGTAACCATCTCCTCCTGGCTTATCTTCAGTTTAGGAGCTTGCAAGATATAGCGGAGCTCGGCAGCTTGCCGTCGGATGCTGACACTAGGGTGCTTCTTTTCCAGCTGCTGGTAGAGAGCTATGCAGTCTGCATGGCGGTTTTTAGCCTCGTATGCCATCGCCAGCCATATTTGAATCTGGAGCAGAAAACCATAAAAAGAAAATATATAGCTTTTCCGTTACTTGGCAATGAAAACATGTCCAATCCACATAACAAACCGATCCAATATATTCATTCATAATTCAGAAACACCAACCTCACCGCCAAACAATGTGGGCCTAGGAATGATGGTGAGGGCACCTTCAAGAAACTCGATGGCCCTTCCATACATGCCCTTTCCATAAGCCTTTTGTCCCAATTCAAACATCAATTCAGCTGTTGCTCTCCTCTCTGCCTGCTCCTGTGCTACCTGCTCCGACGTAAACCAACAAAAGAAATGGTAAATTGATCAAATAAGCTCCCAAAATTTACTCTTCAATACAATCTAATCCCTAGAAAACGTTCAATTCACCAAAAGTTCATAACTTGGAGATAAAAAAAAGAAACCTTTTCAAGCTCTTTTCTCACTCTCATTCTCTTCGCTTCTTCACTCTCTTCCCTCTCCTCACCTTCACTCTCTTCCTCCACTGCATTCTGCAACTCCTCAGCCTTCCTCTCCAACTCTTTCATCTCCTCAATCTCCTTCAGCCTCCTCCTCATCTCCTTCTCCCAATCCAACTCCTCCCCCTCCTCCTCACCGTCTCCGTTCTCCTCATCGCTGTCAAAATCCACCCCGTTCATTTTCGAATTCGCTTTCCCTCTCGCTACAGTTCTCTGGTTCCTCCCTTCACTGTCCCCTTCCATTCCTTTAACTCCCAAAGAACCATATGCGTTAGCCTCTCTCTTGTACAAATTCAAAACCAAGTCCAGCGCCACCGGCCTAACCTTCCTCTCCAGCAAGACGGCTCGTGGCGAGGCTCCGTCCAGAAAAAGAGCTAAGTTCCCTAGCATCACAGCCATGGCAAACTCAAAATTGAAGTAGACGAAGTAAGAGAGATTTAGTTGCTTCGCGGACGGTGCACTTGATCTACAATGTTGTTAGATATTTAACTACATAAAGACCGATATGTCCCTATGTTAACAGGGAAATGACAAAAAGTGACGGTGGCAATTTCGTGAAAAAAGTTCTGAATCTGGCGCTACATGGAATTAGAGCCGTGTAGCGTCAGCTTGCGAGTCAGCTCACGGTATCGGCGATCCGATTTTATGTCTCTCCGTCAAACACGTCATTACCTTCTCTGTGAGGAGCATCCAACGGTCAGGAGATGTTCCCAAAACGAACATCAGTCCTTTCCGGGTCCCAGTGTAATTTGAGGCCATTTTTGGAGAGCAAAGTGAAGAAATTTTATACGGCGGTGGCGCTCTCCTTCAAGTCCGTCGCATTTTCCCTCCGCCGCCGGGACACACCTTTGACGGTGGTTTCTACAAGCTTCTTTCGCTTCTTTTCCATGGCTCTCCTGCTGTGCAACCCGCTACCTCGCTTTCTCTCTAAGCCACATCAGCGTCGACGACCATCCGCGGCCAAAAAGTTGAACTCGGCAACCGTTCGCTTCCCGTCCGATAACCGGCTGCGGTTCTATCCTCTTACGAAAGCTAATCGTTCTCGTTTCTACTACCCGTTGAATTCTTCTGCTTATATGAACGGATACTCTGTGGAGAAGGATGGTGTAGATGTGGAGGAGTTTGACGAAGAAGAGATAGATGACGGTAATGTAGAGTTGCATGGGAGGATTCGCAAGTTTATTGAATTTCTGCCGTCGATTTTGCCTGGTGGAAGCTGGTGGAGCTTATCTGATGACTTGGAGGTTAAGTTCTTGGCCAAACCGGTGACCATATGGAGCGCGCTCAGCCGTATGTGGCGGTTGGTGGCGCAAGATAGTTGGGTCATTTTCGCTGCATTCTCTGCTCTGATTCTCGCTGCTGTATGTTGGTTTTTATTTTTTATTTTTCCAATTTCTGAATAGGTGAAGCCAGTTAAATTGGCATTCGGAAATAACTTCATTGACTAACTGGTGGTTTATGGTGATTGTCTCAGCTTTCAGAGATATCAATACCACATTACTTGACAGCATCAATCTTTTCGGCTAAAAGCTCTGAAATTGCAGTGTTCCACCGAAACGTGCGTCTATTGGTTTTGCTATGTGTTACGTCGGGAATATGCAGGTCAAAGTCTTGTATGATCGGAAGTCCCTTTTTTTCTGTAACCTGAAGTGTACAAACATACTGCTTTTTGCTCTTTTTGTAGTTCTGAGTGGGCATTAGTGCAAGAAATTAGAACTCTATTTTCTAAGAAATTAGATGAAAATTGTTAGCAGTTTCTGCTGATTGACAAGTCATCTGGCTAAAGGCTAGCAACTTCATATAATGGTCTGCTGATATATGTATATGTTTTGGAAATTGATCTTCAAAATGAAATCTTTTTACACTCTTTATAAGGAATTTGAGCCTTTTGTGAACCTTGCGACAAAGCAGTTGACACTATACTATGTTTTTTCTGAACTTCAGTGGACTACGAGGTTGCTGTTTTGGCATCGCTAACATGATTCTTGTGAGTGGCTCTCTTATGGTTAACTTCTTTCGATGGCGGAGCATGGCTCTTATGCTGACTGAGTTCTGATAACTGTGTAGGTGAAACGAATGAGAGAAACACTATATTCTACTCTTCTTTTTCAGGTCCAACAAGTTCTGATCGTTAAGCTGCTACTTGCATGAAGTCCGGTGTAACATATGCTTTTTAGTTTAAGAAATACTTTTGTTTGAACTTAACGTGGTGGCACATTTATGCAGGATATATCATTTTTTGACACTGAAACGGTTGGTGATTTGACTAGTAGGCTTGGTTCAGATTGTCAACAAGTGTCACGGGTTATCGGGAATGATCTTAATTTGATTCTTCGGAATGTTGTACAGGTTGGTATTGGCGACCTTCCAGTTACTAGTAACTGTTTCTTCTCTTCTATAACTACTAATTTATCTTGTCCTCTGATGGTTTTTTAGGGTACAGGTGCTTTGATTTACTTGCTCATTCTATCATTGCCACTTGGTCTATGTACTTTGGTGATATGTTCAGCCTTAGCTGCCGTGATGCTGATCTATGGCATGTAAGATTTTTAAAATTTGAGAATACTTTTACTGCATTTATCTCCCTTTCGTAAACTAGGGATATAAACCTAATATGTGGTTTTTGGGTGGTTAATAAAGTATTTTGTCGTTATCTTTAGAAGACAAGAAATGATCTCACTGGGACAAAATTGTCCACAAGGCATTTGTTCCCATGGTGTGATGGCCTAATATAGTTTACATAATGATCTCACTGGGACAAAATTGTCCACAAGGCATTTGTTCCCATGGTGTGATGGCCTAATATAGTTTACATAAGTTCTATCTGAGAAATGGAAGAAGTTTGAATAGTAATTGTATCTCTAGTAGAACATGGCTTGTATTTTGAGGAAAACCATCAGGTGGAACGATTCTAAAAGGACATTAAATTCAACATGCACATTTTAAATGCATGTTCACAAATTTAAAGTTTGTATTAAGTCTTGTTTTCTGGAACTGTATCCAGACAGTGCTGGTTGTTACTTCAATTATTGTTTTGAATTGTATCCAAACACTGCCAATCACCGTTGCAACTACTGTTTCTGGTTAGGTACCAGAAGAAGGCGGCCAAGTTGACACAAGAGTTTACTGCTTCTGCTAATCAAGTAAGATGAGAAGCCTTTACATAAGTTAAAGATGAAGGTATCTGACTCTGGCTTTGACTGAATTTTGTATCATCTAAATGCAGGTGGCACAAGAGACATTCTCTTTGATGAGAACAGTCCGAATATATGGAACAGAAAAATTAGAAGTTGGAAGGTAAAAATATCCCTAGAATATTGTGCTATTATGAAGTTCTACAGGTATTCTTATTTTGGTAATAAAATTTTGAAATGTAAGTTAAATAAATTCCAGCAGAATACCTATATGCGGTAAATATGTATGTTCTGATAGGAGGATGGGTATATCTCTTTGCCTTATAGGTACAAGTTGTGGCTGGAGAAATTAGCTGATATAAGCCTGAGGCAAAGTGCTGCATATGGATTCTGGAATTGGAGCTTCAACACACTTTATCATTCCACTCAGGTGGAGCCCCTGTTATTGAGTTTCGAATCTTGAACTGCTATTTGCGACAAAATCTTCTATATTTTTTAATTGAATAACTACTCAACATTTGATTGATATTTCTTATGATTTATCAGACTCAATAAACATGGCGCTTCTTGACTTTGTCTCCATCACAAGTTTAATTTTAACTGGGTGTAGCTTTAAATTATACCAGTTTGGCACCAACACAACCTGTAATTCTAGTCAATCAGGGGACATTAGCAACCTGTAATTCTATGCTCTTGGACATACTGTATTTTGTTTTTGGATAATTGTCTTTCCCTCACTGCCATTAGTTGTATCAAATTAATTATGGCAAGGTGATGCAGACCTAGACTTAAGCCAAGTATGAAACTGGATCCTTACTCAAGAGTTAGAATGCTATTGCTAGGCTTACAAAAATATCTACTTATAAAATGGTGTAATATAGAAACAACTTGTCATTTTTATTCTTTGGTAGAAACTAAAAGGTTATGCAATCACTCACTTCTACAAGGTGGAGAGATAGGTCAGGGTTATAGAAAAGTATTATTTTGAGCTTGGGTTCACAAAAAAACTGGTTGTAATGGCAGTTTCATTCATTATTTAACGTGAAACAGTTAGCAAATTTTGTTCTTTGCCCTTAACAACATTTGATATTATGAAATATGGACCAATTATGAGCCTTGTTCAGGTAATCTTTCCTGGATTTGGATACTACATTATATGGCTCTTTCGATGACTATTCACTTTACTATTAAGATTTTTTTCTTTTGTTTGCAAAACATTTATGGTCTAGATTGACTTCAACTTACTTGGAATTTGCATCTTTTTTAAGGTCATTGCTGTGGTAGTAGGAGGAATGTCTATTCTGGCTGGTCATATCACAGCTGAGCAACTTACGAAATTTATATTGTATAGTGAATGGCTGATATACTCTACATGGTGGGTAGGAGATAATTTATCATCTTTGATGCAATCTGTTGGGGCAAGTGAAAAGGTCTTCCAATTGATGGATCTCTTACCAAGTGACCAATTTGTATCAAAAGGCAAGCTTGTTAACTACAGAGTGCCAGACATATTTGTTGGCTTTTCTTTGAATTATTTCTTTTTATGTTGGTGGGTTGTGCCTGCACTCTGTACTTAGAGATTGGGGGTTGTTGCAGCTTAAAATGCACATGCAATATCATGTTAACCAATGACTGCTTGATCTTTTAGAATTTTTAATAGAGAACAATTTCAAAAGAACAATCGTCTTAAATGACAACCCTATTGGTATTGTTATGGTTTAATGGTTTTCTAAGTGGTAACTTTGATGGACCTATGAATTGAATCTTTGCTATAAAATCTGCCTGGTGATGTGCACATCAAGATACTTTTGCTATTCTTTTCAGGAAGAGTCAAGTATATTGAATACAAATTTGAATTGCAGAAAGCACTTTGGTGCAAGTCCTTTTTCTCAATAATAAATTTCTTCGAGTGACAATTCTTATCTTTGGCAATGCTGGATATTACTGCTATTCAGGGTTAAAATTACAAAAGCTGATGGGAAAAATAGAGTTTGTGGATGTGTCTTTTTATTATCCTTCAAGAGCAACGGTATGCTTTTTCCTTTCTATCATTAACCATACAGCACCTGAATCCTGATCACATACCTGTCAATTTCTTTTAACTTTCACTTTTATGCTCTAAAATATGGGAAATCCGTTTGAATTATAAACTTGTGCATGTGGTTGTTATACTAGTTCCTGGTGACCAGTAAATATTTGCAGATTTCTTTGTGAGACTGCAACACTTTTGTAGAGGTAATAAAATCTAGTAGGAGATGTTATGGTTTTTCCAAATTTCAAGATAGAAACTTCATTCTTTCTTTTGATGTTCTCAATAGGCCAAATTTTCATATCAAAGTCTGCAATTATCTCGATCTTGACTTAATATGATTTGCAGGTACCTGTACTGCATCATGTGAACCTTTTGGTAAATCCTGGGGAAGTGGTTGCAATTGTAAGCGAACTATCTTCCTATTCATCGTTGCTATATGGCAAAATCTGAATGATTTATTATTTATTATTAATCTTGGTTAGGTTGGTCTTAGTGGCAGTGGGAAGAGCACCCTGGTCAATCTACTGCTCCGCCTTTATGAGCCATCAAATGGACAGGTAAATTTAGGCTGTCCTTTAGTTGTTCTTTGGACTTTAACAATCCTAATCTATTTTGAGATGGAATCAGTAAAATTTCCTAATTTCTACTGTTGATTAATGGCTTTTGTCTTGGAGAATGAAGACCAGTGTTTGATAAGAGGGTAGCTCCACAGTTGTTGCTACCTTTCAGTAATTGTGATTCTGTGGTTGCTTATTACTTAATCTAAGTTTAATTAATTGCAGATTTTAGTCGATGGCTTTTCACTTGGAGATTTGGACATCAAATGGTTCAGAGAAAGAATTGGATACGTGGGACAGGTCGCCCATCTACTTTTAGTGATATAGATTTTAGTATATCCAGAGGGCTACCTGCTTATTGGGAAACTCTTGAACAGGAACCAAAACTTTTCCGCATGGATATTAGTTCCAATATCAGATATGGTTGTCCACGAGATGCAACAGAGGAAGAAGTTGAGTGGGCTGCCAAGCAGGCCTATGCTCATGGCTTCATCACATCTCTTCCCAATGGTTACAAGACCCTTGTTGATGATGATTTGCTTAGTGGAGGTCAGAAGCAGCGAATTGCCATTGCTAGAGCTATTCTTAGGGACCCTGCCATTTTGATCCTTGATGAAGCCACCAGTGCGCTGGATGCAGAAAGTGAACACAATGTTAAGGTAACCACTTTTTGACAATCATATGCCATCACCTTGGGGTTTTTCCTTTTCTCCTCAAGGAAGATGTTGAATTCAGGAAGTCGATGAATGGGAGGATTAGAGTTTTGACTTGATTTTTTGTGATCGAATTAGGGTGTTCTTCGTGCTATCAGAAGTGAGACAACATCAAGGAGAACTGTGGTAGTAATTGCACACAGGTAGTCTTCTACACTATGCTTCAAGTGTTACAATTGTGGGTGGAATACTGATGATTAACTTTCTGCAGGCTCTCCACAATTCAAGCTGCTGACCGGATCGTGGTGATGAGTGACGGTAAAATAGTTGAGGTTGGTACTCTGGGAAGATCATATTGTTTTATTTTAGGGAGGTCAAGTTTTATATATAGGTTCTTTGTAAGATATTTGGGTACAAAGATCATATGGTACTATTTTCTTGCATTACCCATATAATGCATTTACCAGGCAAACAAACAATTTTGCTAAAGCAAATCTAACTTCAGAATTGCCAAGTTTCCTTAAATTGTCAAGGATGAGATAATTAGCCAATCTACATATCCTGAAAGCTATTATGTTATGTTTTGCAAGCTCTTTATGTAATTTCAGAACTAAGCTACATTCATATTTTTGTTTCTGTTGACATAGATGGGTCGTCACCGGGAGCTACTCCATCAGGATGGCTTGTATGCACGATTGACCAGAAGGCAGGCCGATGCTGTAGCATGATCATATTACATACTGACAATTCTTTCTCTCATATATTACTACTTTTCATGCATTAGGATGGAACAGCTTTTAAATACAGATATTTCGATTCTCAAGATACTGTATGCAAGAAGGCTGAGCTGTTTGCCCTGGAACTTGAAATGGTTTGAAATGTGAAATGTAGAAGTAATTGCTGAAGCAGTTCAACTACACAATCAGAACCTATGTGAAGTATTCCAGGCAGCACTACACACACAGACTAATTTATGACAAGGACACGTCTCAACTCTTCTTCTTTGGACATATTGATGGCCCCAGGCCAATTGTAATTTTATACAGCATATATGAAGTTCAAGTGGTGCAAATTGTGCAAAGAAGCTACTGATACGGTTAAATGTTATTGGTTATTTTTGTCACTATTCTTATGTTCAACATTCTTAGTGGCATGTTAAGCCTTCTTTATTTAATGAATTGCTTTAAATTCGTTAATGTGGTAAAGAAATTCTTTGACTCGACATTTGTCATGGTTGTCGTCTGAACAATCTTCTGGATGCAACCCTTCTTTTGATTTATGGTTTTCCTAGTCCTTTTATGACAGATGAAGGCAAAATGTCAAAATTGCTAAGGATATTCTTAATGAAGTCTAGAATGAATGTTACAAGAACCCCTCAAATATTTTAAGCTACATGAAGAACAAGATCTGGGAAGTGACATTCAAGCTTATCCTTTTTAGCTCTGTGAGAGTTGAAGGAACAATATTTTTTTTTCACAGTTCAATGCTCACAATAAGAAATCAAAATAGAATTAGTATCTTATCAAATTCCTTTGGGAACAAAATCAACAATCAGGAGGATCTTAAGGCTTTAACTTACAGCTACTTGAAGAACATTTTTAACAGGAAAATTAACTTTTTTTTTTATCATTTGTGCATGAGGTTAGTGGATTTATCTCTCTTTAATTGGATTTAATGCAAGCAAACTTCCTTGTCAGACCTTTCACAAAGTCTGATATAGAAGTAGCTCAATGAGCCTTAGCCCTAATAAAGCCTCAGGTCCTAATGGATTTAACGCCTTACATCTCAACAAAAAAAAAAGGAGCATCATTGGATACTTAGTCTCTGAAATTGTTATGAGATTCTTTATAAATAGGAAAAATGCTAAGAGGGTTGAATAAAACCTACATGGTCCCCAAGATGGCTAACCTTAATCCATACAAAACTTAAGATTTATATCATGTTGCAACGCAATATCTAACATCATCTAAAAAATTCTTAGTTTAAGATGGAAAGAGACTTTAAAGAATCTCATTGGCCCTTGTCAATATTAATTAATAACATTCTCCTGCTTCAAGAATTTTTCAAGTATTATCATAATAAGCCATTGTTAGGACTTGCTCATTAAAAATTATCTTCCATAAGGCTTTTGACTCAAATGATTGAGCTTCCTAATCAATTGTCGTAAAGTCGATGGTTTTTCCTAGTATTTTCATTGAATGGATCCATAATTACATCTCTTGAATGTCCTATTGTATACTTGTGAATGGAGAACTGACAAGAATATTTAAATGGCTAAAGGTCTAAGGCAAGGGGATTCCCTACCCCTTTATCTATTTATTCTTTGTAATAAAGTACTCATTAATCTTATCTCCCACAATATTGAACTTGGTGAAAATTTCAAGTATCATTGAAATTGCAAAGAGCTCAGGCTTTTCAACTTAGCATTTGTAGACAATTGACTCTTGCTTGGCGTTGAGGACTCCTATTAAATATAAATATTTTTCATTTCACGATAATTGTTCTCAAAGTCCTCAAGTCTGTCCATTACCATTATCAAAAGCAAATTATATGTCTCTGCATGATCTCACAATTTAGTTGATCATCTCTTAAGAACTTCTAGTCTTCAATAGCTACAAGCATTATTCAAGTATCTTGGACTTGGAGTCTCCATCACTACTAAGATACTAACTTACAAGGATTATTTGCCTTTATTAGAGACAATTTATAAGAGGGTAAGTAGTTGGTAGAACGCATCTCTTTCATATGCTATTAGGCTCTCTAACTCATCTTTTTTTTTTAAAAAAAAAAACACAATAGGGTTGTTTTATTAAATAGAATTAGCTAATAAAACATCCCTAATAATGTTGGGTGGATTATGAAACCACTCACCAATAAATTCAACAATTCCAGTAGCTTAAGTTAGTTCATAGGCAGCCATATTAGCTTGTTTGGGTACTGCAACAACCCTGCAGTTATCCTGAAATTGAATCAATAGCATTCTAATGTCATCCACTAAAGCACCAAAGGAAGTAAAATCTAAACTACCACTCTCCACAATATCGTGAACAACCGCAAAATTGTCACTCTCACATATCACATTATTCTAGCCCTTTTCTTGTACCTAGCTTAGCGCCTCCTTAATAGCAAAGGCCTTTGCCACTCTTGGCGAAAACATTCCTCTAAGCCTTTCAATTTTAGCAGCTAAAAAACTACCATGATCATCACGAGCCACCAAAGTAAACCCCCTATCTGAACCGTTAACATGTGTTGCTGCATCCACATTCACCTTTACCCAATCTGCCAACGATTTTTGCCATTTCCTGGCTGTAATTTGCTAATGCTGTGATTTAGGCGCTTGAGCATTTTGCCACAATCAGGTGTTAATAGTTGTAAGAAAGATTTTAGTGTCGGTTTGGATGAGCTTTTAAGAGATCAATAGATACTTTTTTTTTACCACAAAAGTTTTTTTAAGAAAAATAAGTATTTAC
>JANIHY010106200.1:0-16671 GCA_027479065.1 Erythroxylum brevipes
TTTTCTCATTTTAAAATAAATATTGTATAGCATTATTTAAAGATTTTGGCATTATGCATTTATGACCAATAAACAATATTGGTCTTCGATCCATCTTTGAGAGGCAGAAACTTGGTTCGGGGGCCTGTTTGTTTAATGATACGGATCCACAGTCCGACCCAAAAGGCAAATAAAAGCCATATTGAATTAAAAGCCCAATCATTTGCAAGTCCCTACATTAATATCATATTTTAATTTGGAAAACAGTATATGAAATCCAATTTGCTTGATCAATTCTTACGAATCTAAAAAACCAAGTCTAGGATTTTGTTTTACTCACAGAGACGTTGAGAATTCGAGTATATTCTTGTTGATTATACCATGCACGCAAGTGACTTTACTTTCCATAGATATCAGATTTCGTATGTATCTGCATGTGCAGTTTGGTTCGTTTAACACTTATCTGCAAAAAAGTCAAGCAGCCAAGGGAAGATTTTGTGCCTGTGACATTTATTTGGATATAGATTTTGACTTTTTGTGTATTTGACTTACTACAGTTATGCTTCTTTAATACATTAATGAACGTAATTTGAGGAACCAGAGGAGTTGAAAATTCATACTTTGGACTTGGTAACAGTAGTTTCTTCGATCCATTATCACCCCACCTCAAGAGATCTGAAGAAAAAACAATGGTAAATATCAAATCAGGAAGTTATCTTAATTTAACTTGGCAGTCATGTAAAGGACTGAAGATTAGATGAACGACGGCAGAATTTTAGAGAACTCATTAGGATTTTATTTTCAAGTCGTTTAAATTAGGCCATGAAGTTTCTTTCTGGAAAAACTTGATTGATCAGATCATTCCACAGCAGAAAAGTAATAGTACCGTCTTGGACCAGAAAATTAAGTGGAAGAAAGGGACATCGATGAACTTGTATTCTGCATAAAAGTCACAGTTTCTCTACGCAGAATGCGTGTTAGGACTGCCAACAGCTAGCACTAGGCCTTCTATAAATAGGGAACATTAAGACCATCACTGACAAGCTGTTAGTGTTGGGTCTATCGTTGTGCTTGAGTTTTACATCACAATTACTGAAATATAGGAGAGGTGACAATGGCAACGCGTGGATTGGTCTTCCTGGGGCTTGTCATGATAAGCCTCGTTCCAATGGCATCTGCCATTGCAGGAACTGCCACTTTCTATACAGTTTATGTTCGTGAGTATCAATTCTTAATACGATAATAATCCTTAAACCTTTAAGAAAATTGCCTCCCGATCTTAGCAGACATGGCAATCAAGTAGCTAACTAACGATCTTTATTTGGTATGTGCTCATTGTAATAGCATCCGCTTGCTATGGATTCCAAGATCAAGGTGTGATGATAGCAGCTGCAAGCGACGCACTGTGGAACAATGGAGCAGCATGTGGCAAAATGTACAGAGTTAGCTGCACAGGCCCGACAAACCAAGGCGTTCCTCAGCCGTGTAAGGGGGGCAGTGTCACCGTAAAGATTGTTGATAGATGCCCATCTCCTGGTTGTCAAGCTACCCTCGATCTCTCTCAGCAGGCCTTCTCTCAGATTGCTGACACTAACGCTGGCAAAATTCAAATTGACTATAACCCGTAAGCCTCTCATAATTAAATTCCCTGCGTCAACTTTCGGTTTGATAATTACTTATTATTTTTCTTGAATCTTGCAGGGTCTAAAATTCCAGGGGAGCAAATTGAATAAAAAGGGGTATTGGAAAATATGAAATTTTCCTTCTGAACTTGTCTGTTATGTTGATCAAGTCCTTAAAAGTATATGGAATAAGCAGTTGACAACTCTTTTCATTCATATGATCTTTTTTCCATATATTGCTTCTTTCTCGTCATTATTAAATCTTATTTTGTTGAAAAATCAGTGTAATTATTCAAGATAATATAATACCAATTATCACTAAAATAAGAAACTAATAATAATAATAAATCAATCCTTCTTCTTTTTGTTGGATTTATATTAAACCAAAAATTCTAGACTCTCAACAAATAATGAATTTGGCAAAATTTACCACAATGGACTTAAGTTATAATATATCAAATGAAAAAAATATAATAAATGATAATCAAGTGAAGAATTTACTGATTTAAATGCAAATTTAATAATTTTGGATCGATATGACTCAATAAATATGATTCTTAAAATACTGTGTAACTAGTTTTAGTTTGCGTTTTAAATAAAATCAAACCTTAAGGAGTGTATCTAATCTTCATAAATAAAATTGTCGACACCAGCCTCTACATTTTCCAAAGGCAATAGCCACAGATTCTAGAGTGAAGAAAAGTCAGTGTAAGTTAGCTTTGTAGGTTATTGATAGAACCTCGTGCAAAGGGGCTCAGTCTGGTGTTGGATGAGGATCAATGAAATCAATGTTTTTTTGGTTCAAAAAAGGTTGCTGGTAGATGATGAAGAATGGCTATGAATTCTTCAAAATGGAATTATATATCAGATGAAAATCAAAATAAATAATAAGCAACAATTGTCAGTTTGTCAATTGATAACAAAAGATAATTGCATCATTGAAAAGAAAATTTGCAGGAGGATATGTGAATCACTCCTTTCATGAAGGATTATGAATAATTGCAGGGAAATGAACCCTCTTTTCATGACGTTACTTAATCTGATAAAGCTATGATCTTCTTAAATACTCCTTTTTGATGTAGTTATTAGTCAAAAACAATAACACAAGTGAATTCTCTTAAACTAAGTGGAAGCTTAACTTTTGGGTCTAGGGATCATCAACAGTGCTCCTTGACTTGGTATGGTGTATGTCAATGGTGTATTTGTTCCTTCCTGCACTGATCTCAGCGACCTTTTTAACCATAAGGAATGATAAGTCCAGAAGATTTTGCGTTTCTTATTCTTTGTATGATGACTAAGGCATGTGAAGACCTGAATCCTCAAACTTTTAGCATTTCCAGTATTAAGTTCTCTTATTTGAATAATTCAATATGTTCTTTCCCTGATTTCATTAGTGAGGAGAGAAAGAAGTGAGAAGTGAGAAGTGAGGATAATATTGTAGACAAAGAGAATGTATTCTCTTTGAGGAGCTATATTCAGCTCTGGGAAGGAAGGTGTTCAGTAGATCACCTTGTAATGGTAATAAGTATCCTCTATTATAATCAATAATATACACTAAGTTCTAACATTAGTCCGACCTGTCGGATATCAATATCGGGAGAAAGGATCAGTTCATTTTTGGAAACTTGAGAAGTTAGAGCAACCCACCTTGATGCCGCCCAAGATGTCTGACAAGGTAGAATTGTTGGAATCTCGTATGGCAAATCTGGAGGTTGGAAGATATTCAGTCATCCATGCAGATGGTAATGGGAGAAATGCAGCGAGCTTTGTTGCTGAAAATGAGCAAAATGATGAGCAAGTGACCGGAGGAAGGACAGGGGAGTGGCAATGCCTCAGGAAGGGGGCACAATGTGGCAAGTGAAAGGAATACACGTCCTGGGCAATCAAATCCGATGGAGCACTCCTATGATACTATGGAAGAATATAGAATGTCGATACGTAAGGTGGAATTACCCATACTCGATGGGTTTGATCCTGTGGGGTGGATTACTAGGGTGGAAGTGTATTTTGAGGTTTATAATACCTCAAAACCGATAAAAATGAAATTAGCTCTTTTGAATATGGAAGGTTCTACCATACACTGGTTTAACCTTCTTCAGGAGACAGAGGAGGAGTTAGACTGGGAGAAATTTAAGAGAGCTCTAATCGATCGTTATGGAGGGAGAAGATTTGATAATCCTTTTGAAGAGTTGTCGAATCTGAGGCAAACTGATTCGGTAGAGGAATATGAAATAATTAAATCGTTAATCAATTCGCAGACTATCCACAAATTTTTCTTAGCGCAAGTAAATAAAAATCACAACTGTAAAATAATAAAGAAACAACGTTTGGTAACGCAGTTCGGCACACTTTGCCTGTCTGCGGGGCCCTCACCCAGATTAACTTTTTCCACAGTAGTTCACAAAAATTACAAAATATTGATCTACCCCGTACGACTCAATCTATGTAACCGACCTCAACCTAGCTAACCGTGAAAGATCTTCACGCCCAAAAACACGACCCACTCGTGTTAATCTCGTCAGAGGATTTTCCTAACTATTTCTATTCAAAAGCACAGATAAATAAAACAAGAACGCAACAATTTCATATCTGAATTTATTCAACAGTATAACCAAGTTGCTCCACCAAAAAGGTCACGCAGCCTTCAACAATAATCCTCTTTTGTGTAGCAACTAATCAGACACCTTCAAGAGCCCAAAAAAATCTCCAACTTCACATACAACGTCGAATGCTTGTTAGAGATAAAGTCACTGAAAAATACTGCTCAAAGTCACCAACACAATCAGCTCACCAATAGAGAATCAAAAGACAAATAGAGCAGTAGTCAAAAAATATCCAGCAATACACGATTCCTATTTCATCAAAAATTCAGAGCATGTACGCAGCCTACAAAACTTAGCACACGCCCCTACACATAAATCTCACGTGAGCTCTCAAGATACTAATCAACCATGCACACTGCTAGGTTTTGATGGAATCCTAGTCAAACTTGGATTCTCAAAGATTCAGTCCAACAAATACTCTGCTTATATGGTAAATATCTCCAAATCCAATTCCATGCCATATCCAATACTGAAAATTACAAATTCAAGAACCCAACTCAAAAGCAAACTTTCCAACACGCAATTGTTGATTTAAAGCAAATCTTCAAGATATATGGTATGTCCCATATCTAGTATAAAATGCCAAAAAATAAAAAATAAAAATAGGATATATGTAAAATAAATCCTAACAATTTCCTCTTTTTTTGGCATTTTTGTCTCAACAGCTAAATCAGCACACAAGAAACTGTATTTGGACATTGAAAGAATTACACACTCCAGTTACTCCCCCTCAGTTCAATATTCAACTGCATGTGCCACCATAAGCAGAGTTCAAACCAGAAAAGCAACCAAAACGCAAATCCAAACAGCAACAAGAAATGAAACACCAATTATGTCTCCCCGATTGAGACAAGATATGACAAAAAGAAATTAAGAAGCATCCGGAGATCGAAGGATTTGATGCTTTAATCGACGGACGGCTTCGGTTGTAGCTAGTAAAACACCTTTAATGCGCTCAAGCTCAGAAAATAAAGCAGCATTAGGATTGATGGTAGAAGGACCCGAAGTAACATATGGCAAGTCCACCACTCATGGTTGCCGAAAAATTCGGGGAGAAATGTTCATCAGAGGAACATTCTCCAAGACACTCGATTCAAGCCTGGGAACTCCATTTGAATACAAAAACTGTGAGATTAAGCAAGGAAAATATAGGAGAGAGTAAGGCTTACTTTCAATAGCCAACATGGATTCGATAATATGACGTCCAAGATTAAAACTAACTCCCGTGCCAAGAGCATAAAGAAGCTTGGCTTGGCCCATATAGATGGTCACCACATGAGTCCTCGGCATCCAATTTGTCACCAGCAACTTAAAAAGAACAAAATACTTCTGTGTAAGCATAGAAGAGTGGAAAACTGAAGTCAATGGCCAAGCAGTGAGCTTCCTACCAGTTAAGATCATGGCAAGTTGATCGGTGGTAATTTCTCAATCGTCATCATAAAGTGAATCACCACATTATCGAATCTTAAAATGCATTTGGCTGGCGAGCATCAAAACCAATGACTCTCTCCCTCACATACACAACATCAAAAGTAGCTGCATTAACGTTCAAAATATCACTAGACAGATTAGAATAGAATTCCTTTACCAGGTCGGAGTCATAATGTTGAGGAAGCAAGGAGGCATGAAGCAATGACTGTTCACTAAGAAGTGTATGTAGCCCCTGATTGCGAAATTCATCCAAGTTAATGGGACGATCCATGACAACCCCGGTATCTGATAATGTACGCCATTTTTCCTCAGCAGCTGAAGTGAAGAACTTGAAAGAAATAACTCTATCCACTGGCAATCTAGCATCAGGATGACATCTAGGTGGTCGTACCTATTTGGTACATTTCATCTTTAGCCGCTTTGTAGGAGTTGGAGGAGGGACCGGTTGTGGGACTGAATGAGGCGAAGGCGGTGCATCAGATTCTGTTGAAGACTCTTCAATCAAAGCCTCAATTACACGATCAACATCATCATTTTGATAAGAGACATATGGGATATTAATAGGGACCGTTGAGGAAGAGACTGCAAGTGACTAGAGCGTCGCGTAGGAGCTGCTGTCTTTTTCTCCAAGGCCGAATAGAGCACCTGTTTTTTATTCTTGCCCATACTGTAGTAGTCAACAATTAGAAACAACACAACAGAAATTCTAATACCCATAAATCAGCCCACTCAGTACGGAATTCAGCATAGTAACCAACGTTTCATATTTCACCACAAATTACGCAATCCACTAATAGCCAAAACAATAATCAATAAGATCAGATGCTTCCAAAAGACTTTAGCTCAGATTCAACACAGAACAGTTCAAGACAAGGATAGCTCACGAAATCAATCAAAATTTCAACTAGAAATCACAAGCCCAAAAACACCTAGTGACATCGAAATACATCTTCAGCTTCACAGATAACCAACCAGTTGAAAAAGAGAAAAACTCTATGGCTAGTTGAAGAACAACCACAAAGGAGCAAGGAAGAACCGAGAAGGTCGGAAATACCACAGCCCCACCGAAATAGCATAGCACAAGTAGAACGTAACCCACACCATGAACCTCGACTGATGAAGCTTGCTGGGGAAAATAATTTTTGCAATGGAGAGGCTAACCGAGGATGTAGTAATGAAGTAAAGATTCGATGCTTACTTGAAGAGAAGACCCAAAATGGAGGAGCAATGTCAGCAGTGATAGGAGAGAAGACAATAGATGTAGGAGAAAGAACTGAAAATTAGGGATTTAAACCCATAAAGAAAAACGATGCGTTTTCCCTCTCTTTTTTTTAAGAAATAGAAATTACTGAGAGAGGACACATAGTCCCAATGCTCCCCGAAGCTGCTCAAATCTTATCGCATCAAGAGGTTTTGTGAAAATATCTGCCAACTGCTTCTCGGTAGATACATGAGATAAAATCACTGTCTTGCTCTCTACAAGTTCTCAAATAAAATGATGTCGAAGATCAATGTGCTTTGTGCGTGAATGCTGAACATGATTCTTTAAACTATCAATCGTACTCTTATTATCTTATAAGATTGTCAATTCTTTCTAATCAATCCCATAATCGTCTAACATCTGCCTCATCCAAAGCAATTGTGAACAACAATTGCCTGCGGCTATATATTCAGCTTCAGCGGTTGAAAGTGAGATTGAATTCTGCTTCTTGCTATACCATGAGATCAAATTATTTCCCAAAAAGAAACAGCCCCCTGAAGTACTTTTGCGATCATCTAAGTTTCTAGCCCAGTCTGCATCACTGTATCCGGCTAGATAAGATGTAGAGTCTGATGTATACCAAATCCCAAAATTTGATGTTCCACTTACGTATCTGAAAATTCTCTTGACAGCTGTCATATGTGTTTCTTTATTGATATCGAGCACATACACTAACATTGTAACAGATATCTGGCCTACTAGCAGTCAAGTACAATAAGCTACCAATCATGCTTCGATATAGACTTTCATCAACACTTTTCCCATTATCATCTTTATTTAACTTCATTGAGCTACTCATGGGTGTTCATGCATGTATGGCTTTCTCAAGACTAAACTTTTTAATCATGTTATGAACATATTTTGTTTGCGATATGAAAATGCCATCCTTTATATGTTTTACTTGCAAATCTAAAAAGAAGTTCAACTCACCAACCATATTCATTTCAAATTCCGACGTCATCAGCCTAACAAATTCTTCGACCATTTTTAAGCATGTGGCGCCAAATACAATATCATCGACATAAATCTGCGCTATCATAAGATCTGATTATATCTTTTAATGAACAAGGTTTTGTCAACGTTACCTCGTTTATACCCCTGCTGGATAAGATACTGAGTGAGTCTTTCATAGAGTGCTTTCTTCAGCTTGTAAACATAGTCGACATGGGCTAAATCAATAAATCCTTTCTGTTGCTCCACAAAGACTTCTTCTTGTATGAATCTGTTCGAAAAAGCGCTTTTAACATCCATCTGGTAAAGTTTAAAGCCTTTAACACATGCTATGCTAAGTAATAATCTGATCGATTCAAGTCGTGCCACAGGTGCAATGTTTCATCAAAGTCTATTCTTTCCACCTGAGAGTATCCTTGAGCTACCAGTCGTGCTTTATTCCTGGTGACATTACCTTTTTCATTTGTTTTATTTCGAAACACCCATTTTGTACCAATCACATTAGTAGTTGCTAGTCTTAGTACTAGTTCCCACACATCATTCCGTACAAATTGCATAAACTCTTCTTGCATAGCTACTATCCAATATTCATCATGTAGTGCTTCTTTAACACTTCTTGGTTCAAAAGAAGAAGTATAGCATAAGTATCATGCAAGCTCTCTATAGTTTACCCTTTTCTCTCTCTTGTTCTTCTTCTTTCACTCATATCCCCGATGCCATTTTCTTTTGGTTGATTTCCTCGAATTTGAGATGAAGATCCCCGGTTCAGATTATCATCTAATGACTTGATTGCATCATCATCTGACGTAACTAAAAATTTTCCTGGTTCTGCAGTTACTTCCTTAACCGTAACTAACTGAGAATCACTTTCTGCAGCTGTCTCATCTGCAGCAACTTGTTGTAATTCATTTTCTACTGTCAATTTTTCTGCAGTAATCAACTTTTAAGTCTAGAATTTTTTCTATCATCAGCCACATGATCACTCATCAAGGATGCATCATCTATTACAACATTGATAGATTTTTGCACTTTCTTGGTCCTTTGGTTGTACATTCTATAGGCTTTACTATGAGTTGAATATCCAATAAACACTCCTTCATCACTTTTACTTTCAAACTTCCCACGTTGCTCACGATCACGAAGAATATATCATTTGCTTCCAAAGATGTGAAAGTAACTCACATCTGGTCTCTTTCCCTTCCAAAGCTCATATGATGTTTTGTTTAGAAAATTTCAAAGATGCACTCTATTGCATATGTAGTAAGCTGTGTTTACCGCTTCAGCCCAAAATCTCATAGGCATTTTGCTCCTATTCAACATAGATCTGGTCATTTCTTGGAGCGTTATATTTTTTCTCTCCACAACTCCATTTTGCTGTGGCATTTTGGGTACTGAAAATTCTTGTGAGATGCCATGTTCATAATAGAATTCATTGAAGCTTGCATTTTCAAACTCTCTTCCATGATCCGATCTAATTCTCACTATGGTTAGATTTTTCATATTCATCACCTGCATACATAGACTTCGAAAAGCCTTAAAAGCATATGATTTTTCTTTAAAAAACGCTACCCATGTGTATCTTGAATAGTCATCCACACAAGTTAAAAAATATTTCATTCCACCAATGCTTTCATGTTGTGTTGGACTTACAAGATCTAAGTGAATCAACTCAAGTATACGAGTTAAGGCAACATATATGACCTTTTTATGTAGTACTCGCTGTTGTTTTCCCATCTGACATGCACTGCACACTGATGTCCTTCCTTTGTTTATCTTAGCTAAACCTCTCACATCCTCCATTTTTGTCAATTTGTTTATGAGATCAACGTTCACGTGTCCAAGCCTTTGATGCCACAACTCCATGTTATTTTCATGAACAGCCGATTTGCAGGTACTTATGACTTGCAGCATGTAACAATTGTCTGTTGATCTCTTACCACTCACAATGCATTCACCTTGTTCAATAAGTACCCTGCATTCATCACTTGTGAATTTAACTAACAACCCATCATCACATAGTTGGCTTATACTTACCAGATTTGCTTTCAACCCATCAACATGAAGCATATTCTTGAGAGGAGGCAAGCCATCCACGCACAAAGTTCCTTTACCAATTACGGAGGCTCTCTTTCCATCTCCGAAAGTCACATGACCATCCATACAGATCTAATAATCAATCAAGCAAGTCTTTTCCCCCGTCATATGACGTGAACACCCACTATCAAACTACCAGCCATGTTGTAATGTTGCCTTCATTGATGTACATGCTACGAAGGCTTGCAATTCACTTCTTTTTACCCAAGAATATCTAGACGCTAAAGATTGAAGTTGAAATGTTTGTGAGTTATGCATATCTTTTCGGCCTTGCTTTCTTTCAAACAACATTTGTAGCAGTTGATAACATCTCGGCCTTATGTGCCCAACCACCCTACAAAAGTGACATGTAGGTATGAATCTTCTACTTTCTTCGGTCCTTCTATCTCTTGGGCTGATCTGAATATGTCAGAGTTTTCTTGATTAACTTTCAGAGGCTCTCCTTTGTATCCAATGCCTTTGAAGTCTCCTTTAGCCTTACCGGTTTCAATCAGCTTATTTAGTTTCTCCGTGCCTCCATTCAACATCCTCAATCCCTTCTCAGTACTTACTAATTTCATTCTTGCATCTCCAAGTTCATTTGAAGTCACTGCCAACTTCTTTTCTAATTCTCTTCCACCTGTAGTGCCAATCCTTTGTTTCTCTCTTGCTTACCCCTTAAGAGATTCATCTCAAAATTTGTAAGAATGCCGATAACCCTTTCCAATGACAAGTTATCAATATCATGAGCCTCTTCTATTGCTGTAATTTTCGGAATGAATCTCGGTGGCAACGATCTCAGTGTCTTCTTAACCAATTTCACATTGGAGTACTTCTTTCCCAGTTGATGAGCTTGATTTGCAATATCTCTCAATTTTTGATGAAATTCTCTGATTGTCTCATGCTCATTCATCTTCAACTCTTCAAACCGCACAGCTAACATTTGTAATTTTGAAGATATCATAGATTTTGATCCTTCATGAATGGTTTGTAAAACATCTCAGGCTTCCTTTTCTGTTTCACACGCCGAAATCATGGAGAAACGCCCTTCATCGACGACATTGAATATAGCATGCATCACTTGTGAGTTCCCTAGTGCACTTTCTTCTTCCTGTCTAGTCCATTTAGATGGATCTTTCTGAATTGTCTCTCCTTTATCATCAACAATCATTGGATGAGTCCAACCGTGTACTACCAAATGCCAAGCTTTTGTCCCCTGAGCTTGAATGAAGAATTTCATACGAGATTTCTATGATGGATAATTTGATCCATCCAATAGTGGAGGTCTGGTGATTGAAGCACTCTCTCTAGTAGCTATACCTGCGAATCTCGAATCTACACTAACTTGTTACCAAGTTCTGAATTGGTGACCCTACTCTGATACCAATTGAAATAATTAAGTCGTTAATAAATTTGCAGACTATCCACAAATTTTTCTTCGCACAAGTAAATAAAAAAATCACCACTGCAAAATAACGAAGATACCAACGTTTGGTAACACAGTTCGACACACTTTACCTACATCTGCGGGGCCCTCACCCAGATTAATTTCTTCCACTGTAGTTCACAAAAATTACAAAAGATTGATCTACCCCGTACGACTCAATCTATGTAACTAACCCACAACCTAACTACTCGTGAAAGATCTTTACACCCAATAACACGACCGACTTGTGTTAACACTACAAAAAAATTACACAATTTGCGACGTTTTATTAATAAAACGTCGCAAATTATAAAGACATTTTGTGACGTTTAAAAAACGTCACAAATTTGTTATAAATTTTTCAACGTTTTTTCAATAAAACGTCGCAAAATTGAATTTGCAACGTTTTATTTCATAAAACGTAGCTGTCCGCCCCGCAGATAATAACCCCACATCTAATAACCCAACCCATCATCTCCTAAACTAGCTAGCGTTTTTCGTTTTTCCCCGATTCTTCTCTTCGTTTACGCAAAATCCCTAAAACCACAACCAGAGAAGGTGAAGCAGGCAACGACGGACAGGCAAATGGAGGAGGAAGCGGTGGGAAGTAAATAAGCTCCGTATAGAGATATTGGCAATGCCTTAATGGTCATTTGATCGAGCCCCTGAGATTGATCTAGTGGCTGGAGATCCGTCGGTGGCAAAGAATTGGTGGGTAATTTAGGAAAATCATAGAGACAGACCCAGCGAGCGTAGACAACAAGAAGGAAGATGAGGAGAACAACATCGATGAGGACGACTAGGAAGAACAGAGAACGTCCTCTGATTACAAAGTCATTGCCTTTGCGTTCTGCGTACTGCCAGTGAAATAGTTTCGGATCTTGGGAATCCATTCGCTAGGCAGTGAACTCGTGGTATATTGGAGATGGACTGGGAGTAGCTGAAGATGGTGGTTATGGCTTAGGCGCTGGATGGTGGCATGGCGATGGTCTCTGTGTGTTCAAAATATCCTAACCTTAACCCTAATTTTATTACTTTCTTGATTTTCTTTCTTTTATGCTCATCCCCTTTTTATTGGCTGTTTAATTTTACAGAAGCACAAAGTTTATGAATCTTTACTAGAGGAGCTTCAGAAGCTGAAGATGGAAGAGAACAAAGTGAGTTTGGAGTTTAGATGGGATGTATTGGGACTTAAATCATATCAAATCTGGTTTGCACCCTTCTTCTACATCAAATCTGGATATATAAACCTTTGTATCAAATAGCATGTGTAGGTGGGGTTATTTTCCAAATTTATTTTTACCCATTGGAGTAGTAATCTATAGATTGAAGTTATAACCTTAATGTAAGAATTTTGCAGATATTTTCTTAATTCTTTCTTATTTTGGAACCTGAAACATTTGCGTCATTTTTCTAATTGGTAGACTTCTATAGATATCAGAAACCTATGGTGATTTGAGTGCTAAAATATCAGAGATAAGAAACCTGGAGTTAGAGCTGCAAAGAGGGAAAGATAAGGATTCTGATGACACTCTAAAGAGTTTAAAGAAAGTAATAGCTACTTTGGAGAAAGAAAATGCTGATCTTAAGGTTATTGATATCATCCTCTTTAAACTTTCTTTCTTCGTTGGCCCTTCCATACTGATATATTATACTATTCCATGCAAAATGGGGTTTTGATGTATATCCTTATTATTTAGATGGCAAAGAACGAACTTGAGATTGCTTTGGAAGTGAGCAGAAAGTCTTTAACTGACAAGACCTCACAGGATGGGGTAATATTTCCCTCTAATAATATGTGCAGAAGAACTTCTTACATGTTCATCACATTAATTTTTGACCTTTATATGTTTCTTTTCAGAAGGTAAATTCGTCTGAAAATTCTCATAGGAAGGATGAATTGGAGATATCATTGAAGAAATTTGAGAAAGATTTGAAAGAAACCTGTCGTCAAAGGGACAAGGCACGGCATGAATTGGCTCGTCTTAAGCAGCACTTGTTAGAAAAGGTAGTCATCCCTCAAACTCCAATTTCATCTATTCAGTATCAATCCATGAGAAATAACTTATGTTTGTGGAATCCAGTGGTTTATGAATTCGTCTTAACAAAGAAAAAAACTAGGGTGGAGTTCTTAGCAAAAGATCTAACTAGTGTGTACCATCTTATGATTCAGTTATATCATCCTAGGAGGATTTATGTGCTTATTACTGGTAACTCCTTGCCTTCCCTTCTTCCTTGACTTTTATGCTGTTGTAACTCGTTGTAGAATATGGTGAAATATTAACCAGGCGTAACCCATTGCTTGCTGCCTTCATAGTATTTTGTTTCGTGCTTATTTGTGTATATGTCTTTCAAACTCTGCGTTAGTATGTAGGATTTTTATATTGTAATTGTCCTTGTCTAGGAATCTGAAGAATCAGAAAAGATGGATGAGGACAGTAAAATTATTGAAGAACTTCGTCAGAATAATGAATATCTAAAGGCTCAACTATTGAACTTGGAGAAAGCTTTGAAGCAAGCAATTGCAAGTCAAGAGGAGGTCAAGATGAGCAACAACAGTGAGATCCTGAAATCAAAGGAAATAATTGAAGATTTGAATAGAAAGCTTGCAAATTGTATGAGCATAATAGAATCAAAAGATACTGAACTTATAAACCTTCAAACTGCCCTTGGTCAGTATTTTGCCGAAATTGAAGCTAAGGTAAATTTTGTTACTTTTCCCATGCAGTAAACGGTTGAATATCTCGCTATTTTAGTTTGTTTCATATGCTAATATTACTATTATATGGTTAGGAACATTTGGAACGGCAATTGTCTTTGGCAAGAGAAGAATCAGCTAAACTTTCAGAGCTTTTGAAAGTACGGGCTTTTCCTACTGTTTTCAATTTATGATTCAACATGCATTCATAATTTGTGACACTAATTTGGTGGATTTGCTCTTATCAACTTGAGAAAAATCATCTTTTACTTGGCAAGGTCAATATGTTCTGCCTGGTCGCTTCAACTGGTCACTTTTTCCTCTATTTCTTATATTGAATTGTATATTCGATGTTAGGTTTTTACATGACTTTCTGTTTTGTTACCTAGGAATTTCTGTTTGATATATTGCTTGCTTTTTCTCCACTTACCTGGAAAAACCTGGGACTTTGATTTGGAAGTCAATATCTCCTTTAAAGAGACAAGCCTTTGCTTCTTTCAGGATGCAGAAAAAATAACAGAAGCATCAAAGAGGGAAAAGGAAGATATTTTAGCCAAGCTTACACTAACTGAAAGGACGCTTGCAGATTCAAGAAACAAAGTAAATAAGCTAGAGGAAGACAATTCAAAACTCCGCCGAGCTCTTGAGCAGAGCATGACAAGACTTAATAGAATGTCCGTGGACTCCGATTATCTAGTGGACAGGTCAGCCTTATTTAGACATAAGTTTATTCCTACTATTGGATGATTCTTTGTGTCTTTATTTAATGTGACAGAGTGGCAAGTGTGCATGTTCTCATTTTGATAAAAAATATCGTTTACACTGGGCTTGAAAATTGAAACTGCAAATTAATCTACTTTTCTTTTACAGGCGTATTGTGATCAAATTGCTGGTCACCTACTTCCAGAGAAACCATAGTAAAGAGGTTCGACTCTTTCTTTCAAGAATACTACTCTTTTGCATTCTTTCTTACTATAATTTTGTGATCACAAAATGTACTGGCAAACGGTTAATCCTAGAGAGCCTACAAGAATGTTTATGTTCTTATATTAGTATCTTGATCAATGAGTCAATATTTGGGCTGCCTTAATTTGGTCTCTTTAGGAGATACGATAAACGTTACGATAAGATGGTTTTTGCACATCAAAGAAGCTTTAATTGTATCTCCCTCCCTCCTTTTTTTCCAGAATCCCAAATGTTTCATCCCTTACCATGGACATTGGTTTCAGGTTCTTGATCTCATGGTGCGGATGTTGGGATTCTCTGATGAGGACAAGCAGAGGATAGGTATTGCTCAACAAGGTGGGAGGGGTGTTGTTAGGGGAGTCTTAGGATTACCCGGACGCCTAGTTGGTGGAATTCTAGGCGGAAGTTCCACTGATGCCAGCTCCAATTTGGCATCTGACCAGGTATCATTCTTTCCTATAAATGTTGAAGACACATGCATGTATTGGCTTTCTTAGTTGTTCGGATATACTTTTTTAAGTCTCATTGTGTATGGGGTATGTGTATCTCCAGTCCTTTGCAGATCTGTGGGTTGATTTTCTTCTTAAAGAAACCGAAGAAAGGGAGAAGAGAGAGGCCATGGAAGACACTAGCAGAAGTAGAACAAACGGAGGTTCTGAAAGTGGTGCTCGCGCTAGTCCTAGTCCTAGTCCTAGTCCTAGTCCGTCTGTGGCAGGAGGTTCTACGGTATCTAGCTTCCAGAGATCAGGTTTTTCTACATCTCATTCCCAGAATTATTATAGCCCCATAACATCTCAGGCAAAGTTTAAGGCCGTTGAACATTCTGATCCTGAGTTCTCTACAGTTCCTTTAACATCATTTGATGACACTACTCAGATTTCAAGATTAACGCCAAAACAGTGAAAAAGTAAGTAAAAAAATTGATTGTGTAATTACTTACACATTATAGATTTTTTAATTCATGTATTCTTGTTGTAGCGTGCGTGCAATCTTCAATTAATTCTTTTCAATCCTGTTAGGGTTTTCTTTTTTTCCCCCCTTTTTTGTGGTTATTTTTATTTGATAGTTTTGATTTATGTTTTGTTTCTTAAATAGATATAGTACTTGGAAGTTAAATAAACATCGTTAATTGTAAAATGTATATCGATGATTAATACTAAAAATAGAAATTTAATCATTCCATAAATTATGCAATAGTTATTTTATAATATGATTGATTTGGTTGTATAATAAATATTTTTTAGAAATTATCTATTAATCATTAATATTTTTTATGAATTTCTAAAATATTATTAAAATTTTAACGAATGTAAACAGATCATTATTATACAATCCAAGTTCACAATCGCTGCCAATTCAACAAATGGTCCGAAACTCGAAAGAACCCATAAAACCCGAAAAAGAGCCCAAAGGTCAACTGACTTCAAGTTTTTTATCAGACTCGAAGCCCAATCAGGCTCAAGCCAGGACCCAGCATGCATAACACCTATACCATATCCTTCAGGCTCCTTAGGCTCTGTTTGTTTCGAGGGTTAGGGATGGAATAGAATGGAACGTAATACAGTTCCATCATTTGTTTGAAGGTTTCATAATGGAATGGAATGGAATGGGATGGAAGCGGAGGGTTTCATGTTACGTTCCATTCCATCCTAAACAGTGAA
>JANIHY010107366.1:0-16660 GCA_027479065.1 Erythroxylum brevipes
ATCTCATAAATTGCCTTGTAGCATCGAGAAATTTCAAGGTAGTCATTGTTATGGGTGTAATATCTAGAATGAGAAGAGAAAGTACAACATTAAGATACACCAACAAGAACAATATCACGACCACTAAGCACAGCAGTTAAATTTACAGTCCACAACACAGTTAAGCCCCAGGAAGTTTCCCAAAGTTGTGATAAGAGAACATACGATTCCTTTGGAAGAAAATAAAAGGGAGACCTTGCCCTGTTAGGAATTACCTGGATAGAGACTTCATTACACACAGAATGATAATTGAAGAGAAAATCAATCTATAAAAGAAATGTGCCAACAAAATCTCAAAACTTAATACATGGATCACATATGCATATGTTTTAATCCCTTTTAGTTTGCAGAATCAGAAAACGTGAAATCGCTTGGGTATCCCATCAGACAAATATTAGCAAACTTGAAAGCTCAAAACTTTTATTTTCTAAGAACATACAAAGTGTACACTCCAACTCAAGGCAAAGGTACTTATGCCAGGGGATGAGCTTCAAAGGGAACTATTAATCTTCATATATGACCCCTCATCATCTGTTAGCCATGGACCGAAACCATTACGGGTTTATCATAGGAAGAAGAAGAAACAGAATATTGAGGTGGAGCAGGAGAATGCTGAGTTGGCAAATGTTGTTGGCTTAACCGTTAGGGAGAATAAGGAATGATTATGTTGGGTGTACGGGTACTATAGGAGCATATAAGTTAGTTAGCAATGAGAAGCACAGCATCGATTATTCTTGTTATCAGTATATTGTACGGCCTAAGGCTGGGGAGCAATAGCTCTAAAGAGTTGATTAATACATACTACCTGTTTCTGGGAATTTCCCTATCCTTACTCTATCATCGTTCATAAACAAGGAGCTAAAAGCATTCAAGGGTAAATGGAATGTATCTCTTTTTTCATATGCACCCCAAAAGATTAGAAAAGCATTATCATGAAATGCAAATACTTGTCTATCATTCATCAAAATTTTTATAGTTGCCATAAACAAATCTTTGCTGTGCTAAGAACACCAAGTAAAACACCACCTCATTCTTCACATGTCCAAGGAGTTCAAACACATACCGTTGGGTCATAAAACCTAGGCCACTACACAGAACAATATTTACAAACACACTGGACTCACAATTCTAAACATCCAAACATGCCAATTCCCTTTGTAACAAGAGGATGAGTAGTAACGCAATTATAGAATCAACACGTATGAATAGATGAACTGCTGAAAGATCCGGTGGCAAAGCTACTCAAAACGCAGAATATTGTTATGCCCCACACCAATACTTACAAGTAACACAGGAAGTTCAACAACACAATGAAAAATTATAATAAGCAATATGAAAATAATAAAGAGACTGGGAAACAACATACCGGATCATCAATTCATAGTAGATTCGTTTCAACTCCAAAATTGATGGTATGTCGGCCGGAGCTTCTTCAACGACATTGTCACCTTCCTTTGGCTTCTTCTTTTCTTTGGAAGTATCAACATCAAAGACTCTAGGACTGATCTTCCTTGAAAGAATTTGCGCACGAACATAATCTTGGCGATCTAGGCAAAGTCTTACCTGCCAAACATTGTCCACAAAGTCCCATTTCATTAATATGCATACAAACAAACACTTAATCCTAAAAGGGCAACCAGGCAACCACATTGTTCTGGACCCATAAGAGGATCCAGATTGTTAGTATTTTCCGTAGAGTGGTTATCTCAAGTGCCAAACCTTCAAACTTGCTTGCAAGTCAATGCTTGTACGACTGCACAAATGCCCCTACTCAGTGAAATTTAAAAGGCCCAAATTTTAGAAAAGGAGTTACATACCTGTTCAAGAATAAAAGCAATTTTCTCTGTTTTTGCCATAGCGCCAAAAGTTTCCACCTGGGGTAAAAAAAAAAATCAGTAAATTAGTATGTGAATAACTGTACCTCGAAATAAACATAACAAAGGCGGTAAATGATATTACTAATCGCCACAAACTTACAGCAACTTCTTGCATCAGTTCAGCAGCTTCAGCAATAAGTCCCTGTTCTTCCTTGATCTTTGCCAATTTTTTGATCAACCGTGCTCTCTCAATCTCAACATATATCTACACCAAATCCAATATTATTACCACTAGATATGAACAAGAAGCATGTTTTTCTATGTTCAATGAAACAAACTCAAAACGTTATCAGCGTTATCACCTTTCCAGCAGAGACATTGTTAAGTGTCTTGATTAATTCAATGCGCGTATCAAGATCCGGAGTCTGATCGATATACTGCATTGCTTGCTGCACCATTGCAGTTACAGCCTGTACAGGAACCAGACACCCCAATTAACAAGATCAACAAAGACAGTCTCCCCAAAAGATCCTTTTCAAGCACACAAAACCATAGGTTGAGACAAATTTCATGATATATTAATAGCGAAACCGAAACACGACCTGTTTGAGTTGACCGCGTTTTTTAGAGAGAAGAAGGATCTGGTCGTTAAGAGTCTTCCAATCTCTGGCATCGAAGCACAGCTGAAGTATTTCTGTTACGGCCTTTTTTGTCCCGACGACGTCGCCGGCGAGCCTCATTTGTTTTTCCACATTCTGTAACTGCTCGATCGCAGTCTCCAAATTCGATTTCCCATCCTAATTTTAAAAACACAACAATATCAAAATCAAGATCATTCGAACACGAAAGATGGGAGAAATTGCAAAGACTCACCATGAACTATATTGACCGTAGTTGCAGAGAGTATTGATAGAGAAGAACCCTAAGGAGTGTGTAAGAAGTAAAGAAACTTGAGGAAGGCGAGTGAGAGAAGAGACGAAGCTCTTTTTGTGCTTTAAATAGGTACAGACAGATTAGAGATGAATATATATCACTTCCACAAAAAGCCCAGTCCGGTCCAATTGCATGGTGCGACATCAGGAGATGAGAGCCCATAAGAATGTTGTCCAAACCAAAGTAGGCGAAAAAAATTACTTGATTCAGCCGTACATCAGATCAGAGAAACCCTAATTCCCATCCTATTCCCGTGCGTGCGTATATATATATACATACATATGGCCCCGATTTGGTCATTGTTGTTTCATTTGACTGCCGAGGTTTCACTTTTCTTGTTATGTTTATCCGTAATCGTTTTGTTCTATGAATATCTCGTTGAGTTGTTTGATTTTGAAACATGGGTTGGTTTGATTTCAGATTATAGTTATGTATCTGAGTTAATCATATCGGTGCTTTAGACTAAAAGTCAGCTCCTTTATCAGGGATTGTAGTGCTTTATAGATGAACCAGTAACTATTTTGTGTCCAGAAAAGTTCCATCTTTGTGAATTTTGTGCTACGAAGGATACTGTTATGTCTATCAAATGTGTTGTTGATTTATTGATAATGTAGAGTTGAAGGTCAGGGATGATAAATTTTAAGGCTTGTTTCTCAAAACATTCGCAGTGGCCGCCCAAGAGCTTTCGCCTTCGCCAGGCTTGAGAGCTTGTGCTGTTTTCATCCTTCCTTGGATGTCTGAGACCTTCGTATTTCAAGTGTTCATGAATATTGCTTTCACTTGATTATTCATGAAGTGTAGTCTTGAAGGATGATCATTATTCTTTGTTTGCCTAACTTTGGAGATGTAACCCATTCCAAAATTTTATTTTGTTGAGTATGCTTTTCTGTTTATCAATTGGATGTTGATGTTACATGTTTCATTGGGTGTGGTTTGCGATGGAAGGCTTTTGCTTGCCATGGTTGAAAGATATGCCTTTGACCAGTGATAATAATGTCTTCCTGCTGTTGCTATCATCTTATTTGAGTCCCGAACTTGCAGATTTATTGTGATTCCTTGTGTCCTTGTTTGTTTTGGTTCAATACTGTAGCAGTATTAACTTTTCAATTCCTTATTGGTTAAGTGTTTGTTTAAATTGTTTGTTTTGCGGATTTTTGAAGTCAAATGATGAATTTGGATTGAACATCCTCACGATGGTCATTTGAGACATGTCAAGTGTTTGCTTTGATGCACTGATCCAATGTTTCTCGTGGTTTCCACTTTTTATACAATGCTTCTCTGTCAATGGATTCATTTATGTATGTAGATGTACAGGATGTGTGTTGTAGTGATGTCCTCATTTGCACTGTCATATAAATCTGACTTGTTGTATCTCTGTATCTCTTTGACTCGTGGTCATGAGCGATGGTAAGTCGCCAGATCTTAACTATGGATTATCTGAGTATAATTGCTCCTTTTGTATTGTCATTCATATTTGTGTTAGTTCCTGTAAATGCTCCCTACTGGTGATGGCAGAGCATCATGATGATAGAATCTGTCCGATAGATTTCATGACAGGATAAAAACCTCCTACTCATACTGAATGCTCCTCGCCAAGTATGGTTTTGTTTTGTTTTTTTCTTTTTTAAGTAATGCTGTTTAATTTTCAACTTGAGTGTTTGGGGTGAGAGTTGCCTACCTTCGGCAATTTGATTTTACCATTACCATAGCACAATGAGGATTTATATCACTTGAGATCTATGGATCCATGGAATATGCTATTAATTTCTAGTCCTTTTCATTCTGAGTGCTTTTGGTTCTATTTCACACAGGTTTTTGGTTAGGGTTGTAAAGTGATTCAGGGGCAAAATTGAGAGTTCTTGTTTCTCAAAAGATTTGCAGAGCATTTGCCTTTCTTCCAAAAGCTTTCGCCTTACGCCTTACGCCTTTCGCCAGGCTTGAGAGCTTTTGCTGCTCTAATCATTCCTTGGATATCTGAGAAATAGAAGGATAATCTTCAGTTTCAGGATAGTTTTCTGTATATTTCCTGTTCTTAGGTTTGGCATATCTAGGTGTATATTTGTATAGTGACCTATGTTTTTGTTTCATTAATGATAAGTGAGAACCCCGGTTTCTCAAAACATTCCATGGATGATTGCAACCTCTGCTTGATGTCTATTCAGTCTCTCACTCCATTCGAGCTGGTATATTTTGTATTTTCTTGTGTATAACATACTTTTGACATCAATATATGGTTGAATAAAGAAGCAAATCCGATCTATAGCACTCATATTTCTGGGGAGATTCTCCTAACTTTCTGGCCCTTGAAAGACATAAGATTGCTACGATCTGAATTCAGAGTAAGCCCTGTCTCCATCGGTCTTATACAACTCACCTTGTGCATTGCAGTATGTGATGATGACAAGATGAAGTCTTGATTCCCTCATCCTTCGATGCCAGAAATATGCTCAAAGCATAACAGTTTTAGTTTTTATTTCAGTGTTATGTTGCTTTGTATTAGTTGAACAGTTGTTTTTGGCCACTCTTGGAGGCTACAGTGGTTGAATTTATGTTTAATCCATACCGCCCAAAAGCTTGGTCAAGTCCATACTAATTTAAACAACAAAAGCTACATGAACCTAATTTGAACTTCAATGCACTTTAGTCCTTCTTGATACCATTGTTTCTAATTAGTTTACTAAGGGCAAACTCTTGTGTACAAGCTCCATATCTTTTCCGAGAGGAGTCATTAATTATATGCAATCTTTTTTAAACACTTTACAGCAAGACCGTTTTCATAATTCGATTTGTGATTTTATGATTATAAAGGATTAACTTTTTTGGTATAAAAGGAAAAAGAACACAGGACACTAAATGAGTCGGGAGAATTAGCCCCTCGACAGATCCTCTAAAAGGAGATTAAGACATCTTGTAGGTGTAACATCAAAATAGGTGATACCAATGTCTGTTGGACCAGCCTGAGTAGCGAGCCAGTCGACGCATCTGTTGTTCTCTCGGTACACATGTCGATGAACAACAGATCAGTTCTGGTTGAGAAGTTTCAAGAAACCCATGACGATAGGATTGTCCGACTGAGAGCGGTATGTCACTGAAGAAAGGAGCCGGTGCATCCCCAACGAGTCTACTTTCAGCTTAATTCGACGAAAGCCAAACCACCAAGTCAGGGAGAGTCTTATGTAGACAACCCAGAATTTCGTTGACTGCGCTGTGCACCATCCTATAAAGGAGTAACTTTGCTTGTTATTTCAAGATCGTCAATTAATCATTAATATCCAATACAATCAAGTCAAATTAAAGGAGATACTCGGGTTATCTCTACTCATAGGTATCTAATTAGGTCAACTAGACTTGTATTTGATTAGTAAACAAGCTCTGGTTATCTAAATTTGGATTAGTTATCTTCATGCAATGGTTTCTTTTCTTCTATTTTTTTTTATCACAATGAGCAAAACAATCCTCTATTATGATACTAAGAGATCCCATTGGAGGTGATTGGAAAAAGACGACTCCAAGTTAGAAGGAAGCTACATAGTTGCTAGTCAGTTCGCAAGTCTGTTGCCTTCTCGAAACACATGTCGAATCTTGACGGTCCATTCTCTAGCCAGCAACTGTTTAATCCCCAATACCAGTGAGTTGTATTCTTGCCAGCTATTTCCCAATAAAGAAAGTATATTGATGACAACCAAGGAATCTAGCTCCAGTTCCTCTCACTTGTACCCAAGGTCTCAAGTAAAAGTTAGCCCTGCAAACACACCCCATAATTCTACACCCACAAACGTATAGAAACCAACATTATGAAAACAAGCCCTCCTAGCCAAGTCCCATACGTATCCCGTAAAGCTCTGCTGGTTGAAGCACGAGATGAGAAAGATTTCTAAGTTCCATCAGTGTTCAACTGGACCCATTCGGTAGGAAGATGAGCCCAGCTTATCAGCTTCTCCACTCGAGTCCCTCGTGTCACCACAGCACGTCCAAGAAATTTCTTGGCCTTATAAATCCAAGATACATAATCTAACACTATCAATGTAGGATTATCCGGCCATAAGAAGTGTTCGTCAAATTTTTTTTATTTCGTCAGAGCCAGAAAAACCAACATGATGTGCCAAAGATAATGGACCACGCAAGAGCAAACCCATGCACTTCTTGCGTGTTTTGTAAGTTGCTATGTAGCCACTCACTTTTGCTTTGAGTAAAGAAGCTGGGACTGATTAATTGTCGTAGGAATGCCAGCCAAAAGTTGTGTGCGCTTGGACAATCTTTGATTACATACAGGTTCGTCTCGCTATCTCCGCACCTTGTGTAAGAGGCATCCACCGTTAAGTGACAAGCACGTCATTAGTGATTAGATAGAAGACTACCCCGCGAAAGAAGCTAGAGAAATGATCAGATTCTCTGTGGGCATGGCTAATGCCAAATGAGTTTCCAGTGCCTGCTATCCAAAGTAGGTGTTGTAGTGGCAATTAACGCATCTGTTGATGCAATGGTAAATTCACCAGTCGCCAATTCTCCCCACACAATACTGTCATTACCATGAGTAGGATTTGGAGGAAGTATACCTGCAACGGTTAAACATACAGAGATCGATAATAGATCCTTAAAAAGGTCCCGGTTCCATTCTCCACTATCTCGTCCAAAGTGTTGTACCGAAAGATGGAGCTACTCCTCTGAAATGATAGAGGTGGCCAGCACAATGAGAGGGCCCAAATTAAGTACCCAAGCATCCAACCAAAACTTTGTTTTACCACCATTTCCAATTTGCCATTTAATTCCAGATAAGACGTGGGGCCATACATAGGCGATACTTCGCCAGACCATCGATTCCCCGGTGGCACCAAGTATAGGAGGCAAATTGTTAACATCAAACTTGTATTTAGCTTGAAGTACTCGAATCCATAACACATTCTGTTTAATAATGAGGAACCAACCAAGTCTTATAAGGAGAGCATCATTATTAAGCCTTATACTTCTTAGGCCAAGCCCCCCTAAGGTCTTGGGTTTACAAATACTATCCCAGTTAACCAGATGAGCTTTCCTTTGCTCGATGATGGACCCCCAAAGAAAAGAGTGCACTATTGTCTCTTATTCGTCACACAATTGCCGGGAAAGTCGTACAATTTGCATGGTATAAATTGGTAATGCTGAAAGTATTGATTGAATTAGTGTTACTTTGCCTACCAAAGAAAGGTGCTTAGCTCCACCCTTCCAGCCGCTACTAAACCCTGTCCAAAGTATATTGGTTGGTACACCTAAAGGTACGTTCATAAAGGAGTGGTACCCCCAGATACTTCCCGAGGTTGTTAGCGAGTTGAAAACCCAATTTTCGGCCAATGGAACGAGCTAGGTGTCGAGGAACATTCTAGAACAAAATCACCGAGTCTTACTCATACTGACTTGCTACCCCGACGTCATGCAGAATGCCTCCAATGTTTCCTAGATGAACGCAATCTGATCATCTCTGATTTCAGCAAAGAGGATGAGATCGTCGACAAAGAAGAGACGTGAAAGTCCTGGTCCATTTCTAATGAGCTTTATCTGTGTCCACTTGCCCTGAACCACTGCGCTATTAATTAAGTGTCCCAAGTGCTCCATACATAGGATGTTGGGCACCGTTTTCGGAACCCAACCTCGGACCATTAACATGAACTTAAACCTATCCAACGCTTGCGAAATCATGAAACGTGATCTTCTTCAGTTCTCCTTAGAAATTTTTTGTTTTCACACTCTTTGAAAACATAAAACATGTGCGTCTTATCTTGTAGGGTTAATTCATTTAACCCTTATAAAGCATGAGCGGATTTCCTTATAGAGTTACTTCAAAGTACTTTCATTAGCCATCATCGGTTCTTCATCATTCTCATAACATCTCAAGCCATAATGGGCGAACTCACACAGCAGAATCACAAGAATCACTATTACCTTCTTCAAAATGGTATGCGCCCACACCAAGCCAAACGTCAACAAAAGTATTCGTCTCACTTACTTCCGAACAGATTTTGGAACATCCCAAAAAGGAATTTCAAAAGGACTTCTTCATAATATTTGTTCCTCTTTTCATTAAGCTTCTAATGACACCAAAAATATTCGATTTGGTTTAGAACTCTAAAAGTTGTGGCCCAAACACTTTCGGACTATTAGTAAACCGAGACTGCGCACTATACCCAACTTCACTCCAGAAACTGAAAGTCTTAAGGACCGAATTGAAAATTCAATTATGACCGATTAGATGTAGTTGAAGGTGATGAGATAAATGAGTTGAGATTTGAGAGTTTAATGAAGTCAATTTGGTAGCTGAATGGTTAAGCTCAGGACATTCCAAATTTGCAAAATGCAAAATTTCAAGTCTTCCATAGGGAAAAATTCGTGTTTTAAGTTCAGGAAAAAATTTGGATTAATATAGGTTGAATTAGACAAAATTGTCTTCTAGAAAGTTATAGCTTAGCTTTCTAGCTTTCCAACGGTATATGGTATGAAAATTTTGGATGTTGGAGTCGAAAGTTATGGTCCTTATAAGTAGACATGGTCAGGAGTATAGGACATATCATCTGGTGAGGACGTATCGTCTAGTAAGGACGCTTCATCTGGTGAGGACGCTTCGTCTGGTGACGTCATATCATCTGGTAATGACATCATTTTCTCTTGTACACTATTCATCTGACCCTATCGTCTGGTCCACATTTGATTCTCTAGACGATAGAATCTATCTTCAAGGTCTTCATAAAAGTTGTAGATCTTGAAGTTCTCTTTCAAACCATCCAAAGAACACATTAATCCGACCTCTCTTGTGAAAGTTGTAGCTTCATTTGATCCTATCTTCTGGTCCCACTTTTGACCCTGCAGATGATAGAATTTGTCTTCAAAGTCTTATGAAGATTGTAGATCTTGAAGTCGCCTTTGGAATCATCTAAAGAACTACTTAATCCGATATCTCTAAAGAAAGTTATGCCAATTGCAAGATATCTTCTATGTACTGTTCATAACCTTCTTCTGGTCACTGTTTATAATGTATCATCTGGTCCAAATTCTGACCCTTTAAATGACAAAATAGCAATTCAATGTCTTCATGAAAGTTGTAGTTATTGAAGTTCTCTTTTGAACCCTTCAAGAATGACCTTGATTTGATATCCCTGGAGCAAGTTCTGCCTTTGTCTCAAACCAGGTTCATTATTATTGAGGACGAAACCTTGTTTGATTCCTTCAACCCAATCTTTGTTATCTGACCTCTAAACGAAGTGATCCTTGAGATAATAGATTCAACACACATTGTGCTATCTCTCCACAAAAATTTACAACATTCCGAATTGATTGGAAAAAGGTTTTGATTAAAGGAAAGTAAAGGAATATGTTGGAATAGTATGAACTTATGTTATTTTACTAAACATGCTTCGGCATTTTGAATATATCTAGATCTATAGGGTTCCAATTGAGATGATTTTCAATGTGGAGTAAACTAGAGGTGTAGGTTTACAAATTATATGAAGAAGTCAAATTCTGATTCAACCTCTAAGATGTTCAATATCTGGATGGAAGTCGAGCATAAAATATTTGTTTTAGTATAAGAATGATTCGGAAAATATGGTCTGACACTTACGGTATCAGAGAATGAAGATTAACCGAGGATGACTAATGAGGGTTAATTGGAATAACTGTACATGGTAACAAGCACAAGCACATGTTTTATGACTTCGAATGTTGGGCTCTAAAAGCGGGGTCCAACAGAGGAAACTTCGGATCTCTGAAACATTCTTCGGTGTCTCCCATCTCATTACTGCTTCAATTTTTATTGGATCCACCTTAATATCATGCCTCGTTACGATCTGACCCAAAAATACCACTTGATTTAGCCAAAATTCACATTTACTGAATTTGGCATATAGTTGTCTTTCTCTCATAGTCTGCAAAATTATTTTCAGATACTCAGCATGTTCCTCATTACTTCTCGAATACACCAGAATGTTATCAGTGAACATAATTACAAACCGGTCCAGTTAGGGTTAAAACACCGTATTCATCAATGCTATAAATGCAGCTGGGGCATTTTTCAACCCAAATGTCATTACTAAGAACTCAAAATGTCTATACCTGCATCTGAAAGCACTTTTTGGTACATCAGTCTCTGTTATCTTTAGCTGATAATACCCAAATCTCAAATCAAGCTTAGTAAATACTTGAGCTCCCTGCAGTTGATCAAATAAGTCATTGATTCTAGGCAACGAGTATTTATTCTTCACTGTAATCTGATTGAGTTGCTTGTAATCAATGCACAACCTCAAAATACTATCATTCTTCTTCATAAACAGCACTGGAGCGTCCCAAGGTGAAACACTGGGCCTAATGAACCCCTTCTCGAGCAACTCCTGCAACTGAACTTTCAACTCCTTTAGTTTCACAGATGCCATCCTATATGAAGGAATGGATATAGGAGCAGCACCTGGAACTAAGTCAATTGTGAACTCCGTTTCTTAATCTGGAGGCAAACCAGGTAATTCAGCATGAAACACGTCCATGAATTCCTTAACTATAGCAATATTCTGTACACTCTGTTCGACTCGAGTATCAATCATGTGGGCTAAATAAGCCTCACATCCACCATACATTAACTTCAGAGCACTAATAAATGAAATCAGTCTGGTTGGCACTGCTTGGCTAATACCTCTGAATACTACTCTTGGTTAACCAGGACACTCTAAAATCACTTCCTTCGTATAACAGTTCATGATGGCCCTATGAGTAGTGAGTCAATCTATGCCTAAGATAACATCAATCTCCTTTAACTGTAAAATAATCAAATCTGTTGCCAATTCTGCCTGATCAATTCGAATCAGGCACTTCTTACAAACCTCCCTACTAATGGTAGTACTACCAATCGATGTACTTACCTCTAATCCACATCTTAGGAACTCTCTATCACAATGTAATTTAGATGTCATGTGCGGTATAATAAATGAATGCGTAGATCCAGGATCTAGCAATGTATAAACCTCAAAAGTAAATAATGATAACACACCTGCGACGACATCTAGAGAATCCTAAGCCTCTTGTCTCGTCATGGCATAAACTCTAGCTTGAGACTGCGGTTGATTGCTCTGCACCTCAGTCCTTCCAGTAACACTTCCAGAACTCATCCTGCCTTTGCCATGACCTCTCTGTCTAGTCCCACCGACTCAGCTTTGCTAAATAGTAGGTTCTGTTACTCTACCCCCTCTCCCACCAGACTGTGCCCCAGACATCAATGTGCAATCCCTGATATGATGATCATGTGAGCCACACCGAAGGCAGGCTCCTGTCAATCTCCAACATACACCATTATACTTATTCCCACAATATTGACAAGTTGGCAACTGACCCGATGTTGCACCCCTATTATTCCCACTCTGAGTAAAACCACCTCTCTGTCTGAATCCTGACTGTCTAGATCCAGTTGGTGGTCTAAATGTTCGAGTCTAATATTTGCTGAACCTTCTGCTAGAACCACCCTGAGACTCGATGGGCCTTTTCTAACCAGTCTCTGATCTCTACTCAGACTGGCTGTCTCTTAACAATTGCTCCATTCAGATCGAGGCTGCTCTGAGCTCAGTGAAATTGCTCAGGTCAGGAAGAGCTAGCCTTGTTGGAATCTCCATGTTTAGGCCCTCTTCAAATCTCCTGCATATATCTGCTTCAATAGGAATTAAGATAGAAGCGTATCTCATCAGCTCATTAAATATGATTTCATAATCTGCTACAGACATTCCACCTTATTTCAAATACATGAACTCCTTCATCTTTTTATCGATTTATACCTGGGGCATATATTCTCTAAAAGCCCTAAAAAAGTCTCTCCAAGTCAAATTGCAAGGCCTGGTGGCACTGTCGGGAATAGTCTTCCATTATTGATAAGTCGGGCCTTGTAGCAAAGAAATGGCATAGTCGAACCTCTCGTCTGACTCACAATCCATCTGATCAAATACTCGTTCTATCCGCTCTAACATCCCTTAACTTTTGCAGGGTCTGTATTGCCATAAAAATCTACAGCTCTCTGATTTCATAGTTTATTGTACCTCCTTTCCTTTCTCTCAGGAATTCTTGGAGGCACTCGCTAAAGTCAAGATACCGACGACTCCCTACTAGCTCCTTCCGATCTCAGGTCAGTTGAGTGTTCCATTTGTTCACCTACGTCGAATAACCTGTAATACACAATACCTTCAATTACCATCCAACATTTCCACAACATTTCACGGTTGATATCACCACATATTCCTGTGGATGGCAAACCATGCTTTGGTACCAAAAATGTAATACCCCATTCCTAACTAACATATGCACGTGCGTCCATCGGATACACATGTACACACCTGTCAGAAATGGCATGCTAACTATCTCACCTTCACTATACATAACATGACATCATATACTAAACCATCAACCACACATTTTCTAAACTCAAAATGTTATCACATTAATCAAAATCCATAATTTACATTGTTTCATACAACACAATACTATCCAACGTTTACAACATTATCATATGAGCTTAAACAACTCAGTACACACTAAATACAATAAACATGAAAGAAATAGCTAAGCCCTCAATCTCAGTTGACCGACCTCTGAGCCAAATCTAACTGTAACAATTGCAAAAATATGCTTCTACAGAGTCTTAGAAGCTAGGTTGTCTCACTCTCAAACCTGAAAAGTAATGGTGCAATTTTGATGAGTTTTGCAAACTCAGTAGAGTGACCATCCTCGATGGTTCACTCATGTCATAAAACGAGATCAATTATAGCATGTAATTATACAACTCAACTCCACTTAACAAGTATCAAATATTATCACAGATAAATAATTTCTTAGATACATGGTTCAATCATATAACAACATTCACATAGCTTTACAAATCATTTAATGAAATCAAATTATATACGGATGCGACATGTATGAGACTCACATATATTTTTATTTTGTTGTGATTGTGTGCTTTTACAGTATCTTGAATTATCGGGCTTAATTAGTCAGTCAGTGACTTATTGATCACAACAAGCCATAGGCTCGAGCCACATATGTGGGAGCTTAAAGCTCATATCAGTAACAATATCAATAGCCATATTAGTCACAACTCCTTATATTACATTCATTGGAATGAAGTGCATGTCACAATTCAGTCATCAATTTAATCATTTTCTTTTGCATGTAATATAACAATATATTAGTCACAATATCAATTACAATAACAGACATAATAACAATATTCATAGGACTAGATCCGGCCTTCAACTTTTCAATTGAGAATCAGAAAATCATTTAGGCAGACGCATTCACATTCAATCAGCACTTCCAATATCATTCTCATGCATCAAAACGCCTCGGACAAATATTGTCCAGAATCCAACACACAATCAGCAAAATTCAATACAGTTTAATAAGATCGCAATACAGTTCAATAATGTACAAAACAATAAGGTGAGAACATCTTAAGCTACTCAGAGTATGCTCCAAACAGCTATTGCCTTGAAGTCTCGGCAATTTTTGGATGATGTTGTTCAATGTGCTCTTCTATACATACAATACATACACATATCACAATATTCCACAATTTTGTATTCATTAATGCACATTCATGTACCCTAATTATGTACAATGCATGTTCATGACAATTCTGAGTTTCTTATCATTTATTTTTTCACAAAAATCATTCGGATATCCACATTCCATTGATTGACTTAGATTTGTTTAAAAGTACACTTTCAAGTCCATTTTACACAATTAATTTCACCAAGAAAGTGAAGGAATTTGGTAACACTTCCTTCTAAAAAATTATTTTCCTATGTCTTAAGTCTCTATTGATACCAAGATCATTCAATTTGGTTCATTATTCATTGAGTTATGCTTAAAATAACACAGACTGTGCACATTTAAAATTTTGGTTAATGCATGATTATGCATTCAAGTTGTACAACCCGTATCTCTCAATTTCCATATCCAAAAATTACAAATTTTATACCAATTTAAAGCTAAGAGAATAAGATACAACTTTGGTGAAGACACTTAGTCTAATTCGGCCCACATCAATACAGTTTATTCAATAACCACAGGATATGATTTATGTCCCTGGTAGTGCTTCAGCTTAAACTAAGACCCAATTACATTCCAATTTTGAAAATCTTAGAAATATAATTAAAAGTCGACTTGTTCAAGAAAGTTGTCGACTTATGTTTCTAGTTTAATCTGAATTAAGATTCAACTCATTCAGAAATCTACAGCTCAAGTTATAATTAGAATATCGAAGCATGTTCATGAAAATTTTCCAGTTCATAATATTCCAATAGACTTCCACAATTTCATCCTATCAATCACTTTCAAATCAATTCAGATATCTCTAACTTTTTATGGGTAGAAAGAAAATGTCATAGGAATCCATTGATCCAAGTTTCAAGTCATTTGGAGTTCAGATGAAAAAATTTTAGCCAAAAGACTTAAGGTTGTTCAATGAAATACTCTAGTTTATAACCTATACATGTAAACCACCACCTTTCCTCTCTCTAGAACGCAAACTTCATCTTCTCCACCGAAAACTCTTTTTATTTTTCACTTTTCCACTTCATATCTACTACATCCATTATATAAACCAACTTTCCTACTCTCCTTTCAGCTCAACAACTCACAACAAATCAAAAATCTAAGGTTCATACATAATCATCAAAATCCGAAATCTCACCTTCACTTTCTCCCTCTACTGTATTTTTATAACTTCTACACCTTTCTCTTTTTTTCCCCTTCTCATTAGCCCACATTTTCTATCATCTTGTTCCTTAAAACACAACACCTCGTTATACTTTATGTCCTCTTTAACTCTAACCTCATTTAAATCCATCTCTACACTACCCAAACATTTAGATATATATAACAACAACAAAGCATGTTTAACTGCATTTATGTTTCTGCATGTATTTTAATATCCAATAATAACCTCATCCAAATCATCATTCCATATCATTAAATTCATCTAAATCCATTTATGTTAATACCCAACCAATTCATACACGTACAGAGCAAGATAACCTTCTACATGTTTCTCACTTTCTACATCTTTTTTGCATTTTTTAACATCAATTTACAACATAAAAATTCTAGTTTCCGCAATTGCCGACTCTAAAACAACTCGAACTTCAAAAGTAAACACAAACATCAAAACAAAGCTCATATGTGGACAACACGATTTTTCCGCTCTCTCTCTCTCTTCTGTTTTTTTTAACTTCATCGCACTGCCAAATGTTTCTGCACTACACATATTTAGATTCCCTCTCATTACCTTATACTTTCCATTTTAATGCTTCTCCCACAACACAAATTCAATTCTTCATTTAAGTCATTTAGCACAGGCATTCACCGAAACTCTACTGTTAAATCCTTCTCATGTGTGTATTCATTTCTAATATTAACCCATCATCAAAATCATTTTACAAAACTCAGTAAAGCTCAAGACAAAACTTACTTGAGTCTGGAAGCGAATTCCAGCAATGAAACTAACAAGCAAGATTTGGTGGTTGGAAAGAAACAACACGATGAAATAGAAACAAACACTAGCTAGATAAAAAGGATAATACTTATGTAAGAACTAAAACAGTGTTTCGGTGATGAGTGAAACAAAGGAGAGCTTGGTGATGAATACTTTCGGTGAAGACCAAAGTCATTCTTTGCCGAATAACAGTAAGAGCTACAGTGATCTAGTGTACATACGTGTATTATTAACCTAATGACACATGGCTCCATGCATGTGAGCTATTTGTCACTCATATAAGCCTACCACATGTCACATTATAATTAGTCCAAAATATCTCAAATTTTCGAAAATTCTCTAAAATTTACAAAATTTTTTGAAATAATAATGAAACTCT
>JANIHY010107668.1:0-16646 GCA_027479065.1 Erythroxylum brevipes
TATCCCATGGACTTTATCATATACATCTAAACATGTACAAGATAAAGAATTCCTTTAAATAATTTGTCACTAAACTACAACCAAAGCGATTGGCTGTAGGGCATAAAACAACACTAGTGAGTTGAGAGGAAAGTAGAGTTATAGAAGTAAGGTGTTGTGTCTTATGGTCCTGTAAGGTGTTTCATGTCAAAGACTAATAATAGTCCAAAACTGAACAAGTCATTGAAATTTTTACTTGGGAAACACGTAAACGACATAATCTCAAACATAAATAAATTGTTGACGTTATTTATTCTCAATTTGGAAGTGTTCAAATTTCTTAAAATTTTTATATAACATAAATAAACTCTTGATCTTATTTTAGTTTACGAATTTATACTTAATTTGTATGTATATATCCTCCCTTCACCACCCCATGGGGATGGTCTACAGGGTTTATAACTACTCCTTGCCTATATGATTTTTTCCAAATATTGCAATGTTGGGATTAGTTACTAGTTCGAATTTATACAAATTTATATTTTTTGAGAATTGGGTGGAATGTGTTCTTATCTATTAATAGGGTTTTGGTTCACACGACCTATTGCATCAAATGCTTGTCAAAAAGCATTTGTAACTAATCATGTAGGGAATTTTGGTTTATTAGTAGGAATTTTAGGCCTTTATTAGATAATGAGTATTTTCAAATTTAGGGATTTGTTCGAAATTTTCAATAACTTGATTGCTAATAACAAGGTGAATTATTTATTTGTTATTTTGTGTGCCATTCTATTATTTTCAGGCGCAATTGCTAAATCAGCTCAATTCTCTCTTCATGTATAGTTACCGGATGCCATGGAAGGGCCTACTCCTATTTTAGCTTTGATGCATGCTGCTACCACTTGGCATGAATTGCTAAGGATCCAATAAATCCAACATTGATTCCTTCAGACGTGTCAATTGGGCAAATGCATCCATAGTGACTAGGATGGATACATATATATATATATACAAAACAATGGTTTCTTAATAATTTTCTTACAGCATAAATGCATCCTTATTATTATTATTATTTATTATAATATTATGAAAATTTATTAAAAATTAGCAGATAACATCATTACTTTTAGTCCTAAATTCAATAGGAAGTAAACTTTGAATTTTTTTCTTCTCATCTTGATTTACATCTTGGTCTATCGAATGATGTCTTGCAAGGTGTAAAGGAAAAGAAAACAGTTAAGGAGATATGAGATCATCTCACAAAGTTATATAAAGTTAAATCTCTTCACAACAAAATTTTTCTGAAGAGGAGACTTTACACATTCCAAATGTCTATTTCTATTTCAATAATAGAGTATATCAATACTCTGACCTCTCTATGCTCTCAACTTTCAAAGTTGGGACATAATGTAAATTAAACTGAATGTGCAGAGATTCTACTTCAAAGTCTTCCAAATTCATATGACTAACTCATCAATAATTTAACCAGTAATATCCTTACAAATAGTTTAGTATTTGATGATGTTGTTACTTCGATTATTGAAGAATAAAACAGACGTATCAACAAGCTAGAAAGGCTTATAAGTTCGCATCAAGCAGAAGCCTTATTGATGACGAGAGGACGGTAAGTGGAGCGTGATTCTATTGGGAGTCTCAAACAAGGAAGGTCAAAATCTAGAAGTAAAAAAAATATCAAGTGTTACAATTATGATAAGAGAGGTCACTTTAAAAGTGAATGTCGATTCAAGAAAGGTGGAGATAAGGCCTCTAAAGAATCAACTTCTTAGGGATGTGTTGCTAATGAAGAAATCTTATACAATGAAGTAGCAACGGTGTTCAAGGACATAGTAGAGATCACTAATGCTTGGATCATGGATTCAAGAGCAATATGGCATATGACTCTTTGTAGAGATTGGTTTCACACTTATAAATATATCTCTGCAGGATCTGTGTATATGGGAAATGATCACACCTTAGAGATTGCTGGGATTGGCACCATAAAAAAGAAGACGTATGATGGTACAATTCACACTATTCAAAATGTGCAACATATGAAGGGCTTAAAGAAGAATTTATTATATTGAGGACAATTGGATGAAATTAGGTGTAATACCTCCATTCAAATTAAAGTCATGAAGGTGATCAAAGGACAGTTTGTATTCATGAAGGAGGAAAGGATATCTACAAACTTATACAAGCTTATAGGAGAGATGTATATGGAAGCAAATGCATCAGTTGCACCAGTTAGTTCTACAAAAAATGCAACAAAATTATGGCACTATAAACTTGATCACATGTCAGATGAAGATTCTTGTTGAGCAAAAACTACTCCCTAATCTCCTGAAGGTATCATTACCATGTGAGCACTGTGTTACAAGTAAGCAGCATAGATTGAAATTTAATACATCAAATTTTAGAAGTAGAGATATTCTACAATTGATTCACTATGATACATGGCAAGCACCAATTACGTCTCTGGGTGAAGCAAAGTACTTTGTGACCTTTATTGATAATTATTCCAAAAAATGTTGGGTATATCCTATCAAGATAAAGGGAGATGCATTTCCAACCTTGACAACATTTAGAACACAAATTGAGTTAGAGACAGGGAAGAAAATGAAGTGCCTCAGGACTGATAACGGTGGAGAATATACTGGTGATGAGTTTATTGATTTTTTTTGTAATTGAGAAGGTATCAAACATCAATTCACAGTACCTCAGACTCGTCAACAAAATAGAGTGGCAGAGTGAATGAATAGAACTCTAATTGAAAGAACTAGAGCCATGTTAAGAACTACAAGTATGGAAAAGTCTTTCTGGGTAGAAGTAGTGAAGACCGCCTACTATGTGATTTGTTGATCACCAACAAGATCGATTGATCTGAAGACACTGATGGAGACGTGGACCGGTAAACCAGCAGACTATTCTCAATTACACAAATTTGGAAGTCATGTGTCCGTGATGTATAATACCTAAGATATCACAAAACTAGATCCAAAATCTAGAAAATGTGGATTTATAGGGTATGTTGCATATTGTCTCCTAATAGAAGATGGTAAATCATCAACATTCTAAGAAGTAACAAATAGCTCAGATGCATCACTTTGGATGGCAGCAATACAGAAAGAAATAGAAGCTCTTCATAAGAATAAGACATGGAAGCTTATGCCACTACCATAAGGGAGAAAGCCTATTAGCAACAAAAGGGTGTATAAGATCAAACGTAACAATGATGATTAGGTGGAGCGGTATCGTGCAAGGTTAATGATAAAGGGATAGGCTTAGAAAGAAGGTATCAAATTCATTGAAAATTTTTCACTTGTAGTTTGTCTCAATACAATTCAGATTGTCCTAGCTATATGTGCCACATTTGATATACATTTAAAGCAGTTAGATGTAAAGACCACATTTCTTCATGGAGATCTTGAAGAAGAAATATACATGCATCAACTAAAAGGTTTTGAATAACCATAGAAAGAGAACTTGATTTATAGATTGAACAAATCTTTGTATAGTTTTAAACAAGCGCCAAGATGTTGGTACAAAAGATTTGATTCCTTCATAATAAGTTGTGAATTCAACAATTTAGTGTAGGTCCTTGTGCATATTTCAAGAGGTTTGATAATAATGATTTCATTGTATTATTGTTATATGTTGACGACATGTTGGTTACAAGCTCCAACAAAGATTGTATTCAAGATTTGAAGGCTCAGTTAGCTAAGGAGTTTGAAATGAAGGATTTAGGTCTAGCAAACAAAATTCTAGGGACGCAAATTTATCGAGATAGAAATAGCATGAAGGTTTGGCTTTCTCAGAAGAATTACTTGAAGAAAATTTTGTGATGCTTTAATATGCAAGATTTTAAGTCAATTTCTACCCTCTTCCTATTAATTTTAAGTTATCAGTAGTGAAGCAGAGAAGAAGGAGATGTCTCGAGTACCATATGCATTGGCTGTGAGGAGTTTAATGTTCACTATAATTTGCACAAGATCAGACATTACACATGCAATTGAGTGGTTAGTCGTTACATGATGAATCCTGGTTGAGAACACTAGTGGGCTATAAAGAGGATCCTAAGATATATTAAAGGGACCATAAATGTTGCTATATGTTATGAAGGATTTGAATTTATTGTCAAAGGATATGTTGATTTTGATTTTACAAGTGACCTTGATAAAAGAAAATCTACTACAGGCTATATGTTTACTATTGCAGGAGAAGCTGTGAGCTGGGTGTCTAAACTATAGATAGTTGTAGCATTATCTACAACAGAAGCTGAGTATATGAAAGGAATCGATCTAGATAAAAAACATTTTTGGAGGAGCTTGGACATTGACAAGAGAAGATCCCCTTGTATTATGATAATTAGAGTGCCTTACATATTGCAAAGAATCCATCTTTTCATTCTGGAAATAAATATATAGGAGTTCAATATCATTTTGTACGTGAAATGATAGAAGATGGAAGTGTGTACATGCAAAAAATTTGCTCAAAAGAGAACCTAACAGATGCATTAACAAACTCAATTAACATTGATAAATTCATATGGTGTAGATCTCTGTATGGCTTGGCAGAGACGTAGATAGCATAGAAATGGCAAGATAGAAATAATGATATGGAGATTGATTGGTTCTCAATCAAATCTTTAAATGAGAGATTGTTGGCTTAAATTTCATATTAGTAAAGAGAGAACATAGAAGCCTTCGTTAAGGCTATATAAGGAGGCATATGTTTAAGATTTTATTTATACCAAAAATCTCTTTCCTATAACCTTATGTATAATTCTTAGTGTGGATTGTGAGATCTTCCTTTTGTAATATTTGTCTTCTATAGTGGAAAGCTTTTTATTTTTACTCATGATTTTTTCCCATTTCCACATTAAATATTATGTGTCCCTTTTATCTCAAATTTTTTATTGGTTTGTTTGCTTTATCCGGTGGAGTCCATCTCTTATCATTTAAGTAAAGCTTCCAGCATGTTATATAAATCAAAGTCAAGAGTTAGAATCCTAGGAAATTCTCCCATGAATTTGTACAGAAGAGTAAGGTTTAGAATTTATGAGATCTTTATATTATAGATCATCACTATTTAATTTTGTTTAATTCTTTAATGTGTATAACTTAATAATTTATAACATATATATATACCAAACTAAACCACAATATAAGGAACTAATTATAGGATTAGAGAATCAATAATCAAAATAATTGTAATTTTTTAAATTATTTATAACATTCATCTAAAAGGAGATTTACTTGGCAAGTATAAAGAGAGAAGATCTTAACTAGCTTTCCTGAACCTTAACAACGATAACTATCACCTTCAATATCCAATAAAAGTATACATACTTATTCGTATGTGTTAACTTGAGATTGACTGAGAAGCATCAGAGTGCATGAGGTTCTGTTAGAGATGGAAGGAGGAAAGATGTAAGAGCTTTCATATCAATGACTAAATAATGAGTCATCGAAAAAAACTTACATAGAGAACTCGTATGGGAATTATCTAAATCTCATCAATTTAACAAAAGAAGATACTATAAAATTATAGCATGATATACAAATTCATTTATAAAACTTTTGTGAAATTTTAATTAAATTCTTAACCATTTTAAAATTTTAAATTAATCCTTTACTTCAATATTTATTTACAATATAATATCAAAACACATTAGCAAAAGGAGTGTAGATAAAACACATTGCCTAGAATAGAGCGGAAGAAACGTAGATACGTGTCAAACTTATCGTATCTATCTTCTGTATTTAATCATTATGTAACCAATACATGAAGTAATACTGAAATTTGTTATGCAATTCTTTTTTATGGTATATTTGGTTTAACTTAAATTTTTTAATAAAATGGAATAAAATAGAATAAAATGAAATGATTTATAATGGAATGAAATATAAATTGATATAATATTAGAAAATTGTTGTTTTGAAGGGATGGAAGGGTTCATAATGTAATATTGTTAAATGTTGTTTGAATCAAGGATTTATAATATAATATAGTGTAAAGTTGTTTATCATTTTAAATTCCATCATAAACTTCCCAAACCGGAAATTTTTCATTTTTACTATTTAGGATGAAATATTGTTAGGATATATTGTATATATCTTTTATTTTGTTTCGGTATTGGCCATATAAGATATAACTTGTAAGAATTCTACACCATATTGAAGTCTATCATCATGGTGATATTGGATTTATTTTACTACTGGACATGTTAGTAATTGGATGGTGCTAATGTTGAATTGTGAGGTGGACTTTACTTATTTGAATCTCTTGTAGTAAAAAATAATGCAGTGGTTGTTGCGTATTTGAAGTTTATTGGGACTCTTATTGCTTGAGGGATTGTATCCACGGTAGAAGTCTATCTCCAGTGTGCGTGTTGTCCAAATCTCCCGTGCGTGTGTGTGACTTAGAGTTAAACGTGAATTACGAAAAACATACCCCACTGGTCAAGTGCTTGGATGTATCTACGGCAATCTAAGATGGTGTGGTTAATAGCTGAACAAATATATTAGTGTTATGCATGGGTCAAGTGCTTAGGTGTATCCTACATGGGTGTCTAGCAATAAAAGGTGCAGTGGGTGTAAAAGTAAAGTGTGTGTGTGTGTGAGTGAAGAGAGTTAATTGTGATTGAAAAATATTACAATTGGATATGCATAACTTTGTGGATGGGAGTATATTGTGGGTTAATGCGTTGATTTTTCCAAAGTTGTTAATTCAATGTTGTGCACATGATGTGAGAGAAATACACCATGGGTTAGTTTCTAATTTAGCATATTCGGTCTTCTGGGTTTGTGCAAAAAACTTTAATAGTTGTCGCGATTATTGTAACTCTATTAGATTAATGTTTCAGTGAAGAAACATTGTTAATTTGAGACACAGAAAAACTTTTCGTTCTTTCATTGATGAAGCAGCATATTTAGGGGAGTTGTTTTTCTATCTCAAGTATATTTAGTTTTTTATTATTATTCTAATCACTTAAGGTATTTGTTTATTGTTCTTTTATTAAAAGATTGATTGAAAAAATATTCTGTTGAAGATAGTTTGAAGTGGTCGTACTATTAGGTGTGAAATTCTTTAATGGGAAGTGAGATTAAGAGATAGTATCAAGGGTTGAGTAGTGTCGACTCAGTAAAGCCTTGAATAAATCTATTATATACTTCAGTGAAAGTATTAAGCTGGGTGAGAGCCTCACAAATGTAGGCAAGATGTGTTGAACTGTATTACTAAATTTTTGGTGTTATTTGTTATTTCATTTTTTATTTTTTTTATTTTTGTTTATAATAGGGACATCCGTGGTAAAATTGAAAAGTTTATGAAATGACTATCCCCTCGGTTTTACAAATATGATGTAATATAAAATCCTCTTCGTCCATCTTATCTCATTCCATTCTATTACAAACCCTCCTCCCAAACGATAGAATAATATTACATTCCATTCTATTCTATTAATAAACTCCCAACCAAATATAGTCTTATGCTTCTCTACTTTTTTTTTTTCTTTTGCTGTCCAACTTTTATATGTTTTAATTTGGTGTTGTGGATGTGGGGCTATCTAAGAGCAATATGTATGTTGAGATCGATTACAAATAAAGATGAAATTGAGATATCTCTAAGAGCAAAGTTCATATGAAGGACGCATTTATTGGTAAGTAAGGCTTTGATTATTTTCAGGGATTTAAAATGATTTGAATTTATAAAATACATCTTTATTAAAAAAAAGTATAAGTTAATTCTTTATGGTTTAACAAATAGATTAAAAATTCAAAACTTTGAAGACAAATACAAGAAAAATGAGCTTGAGTTGACTCAAACTTAAACTCAAACTTGAGATTTTTTATTTTTTTAAAGTTTGCATTCAGACTCTTAATTTTCAGGATATATTCATTATATTCCAATTAACTTGCTTGATAAGCTAATAATTAGGAGCTTTTTTTAGTATATCAGAAAATTTTATACAAATATAAAATGTTATATACACCACTAGAGATTTTATGAAGGAAATCTCTTATCAACCAAAGAACTAAGGTAGTGCAAAATAGTAATAAACCTAGTTCAAAGATACATAAGCACTACCACCAACACTCCCTATTTCTTACCATGAAACCTTAAAAAATATCCCTTCTCCCCAGCAACCTACAGCCAGTCACAAATATTTAGTAACATAACATTTCAGCCCTCATATACAAAACCCAAGTAACAAACCGCAATCAGAATTAATAAAAGAAGATTGAATGTTCAATTTAACCGCAATCAGAATTGATGAAAGAAGATTGAATGTTCAATTTAACACTGTCAAGGTTGCCTTCATCGTATATGCCATTCCCAATCGAGCTTCCATAGGAAATGATTCTCTCAATATTAAGTTTCTGAATCTCTGCCTTGCAAACATTGATGGAAGGAAAGCTATACACCTATGACTCCTTGTTGCCAAAACCATTTCCTACCAAAGATCTATGATTCCTGAATTGTAGTAGAATTGCTTGCTTTTTCCATCCTCTCTTTTCCCCATCCGATGAGCGTATATGCTGTAATATGTGTTACTACCATATCTAAAATAGATAATTTACAAAACAATGTTAATGTATAAAATCTAGCTCCAATTACCTTCCCAATGTGTTTGGACTGAGATGCTCCAGAACTTTGAAGATTACTCTGGTTTGTAACCTCTCCACATCCATGACTACGTCCTTGAAAGTTCTTCAATTTCTTTCAGTCCAGATGTTGTAAGCAGTAGTGGATAGTAGAATAGGGAAATGGTTATTGTGTGAGGTCATATGGTTAAACCAATCGATGATGTATTGAAGACTTGTCATGTTAGGGATGGGTATTTGGAAGTGGTTGAGGCAATGTTCCCATACTGCTTTAGAGAATGGGCATTGAAAGAACAAATGCTCATTAGAGCCATTTTCCGATATACATAGAGAATAATGTTGCGGTCTAAACAAAACAATTAAATTTTATCTAAACCAATTAGAGGCAAGTGCACCCCGTCGACAAATAATATAAAACGGTAAGAACCGGATATCGTACCCAAGGGAAAAAAATTTCAATACGGGAGACAATTAAATTAAACGATAAAAAATTACTCAAACAATCTAAAATTGATTGATTTGAAAATAAAATAAAATAAAGTAAGCAAATTAAGAAAATATGAAAAATGCAAGGTATGAATTTAAAACGACTAGATTTAATCAAATAACAAAAATCGGTTAAGGTATCAGATTTCAATTGGATTAGACATTTAAAATAAAATTATAACGGTGGATTGATTTAAGAAATTCTTCACTTAAGCAAGTCAAACCCAATGTTCATGGTGTTTCATTCTCTTTTAAATCCGAGTCACTACTTGGTCCATAGATAATTTGGAATAAAAGGCGTTAAATACAAGAAGCCTAAAATTAAGTTCATTAATTCTAGGTATCCTCACACAAGATCCTAAGGTTGATCTACACATTAGTCTCAAGTATGTCGCTTGATTAATTTTCCGACAAATTAAATCCAATTGGTTGTGGCATTTAATCATCTAAGGTCTTTAATCCAGGTGATCAAGCTAAATTAAGACTAAATATGTATTTAATCAAGAAAAAATTAATACCAAAAAAATTATCCAAATCCAATATCAATCTTAACCTTAACCGAAAAGAAAAATTTAATCACACATATTTATCAATGTAACATAAATAATGTTCATAATATCTGTTGGCATTGATTAAATCCACACAATTAAAATAAATACGGAATTAAGATAAAGAAAACGAATTTAAAACACCCCTTCTTTCCCTTTCAACTTGGCTACTCCACCTCATGCTTTGTTTGGTGTCTCCACCAACTACCATGTTAACCTCCTAAACCACCAGTTGCTTGCATTTTATCTCTACAAGCTGCTAATGTGTTCACGCTATCAGCTACTTCATGTCTTCCTCTTATGTGTGTGAGAGTCTTCAACGAAGCTGTTCCTTGCTCCACCAGGTTTCACACCACCAGCTTTAATTATTTCTCCAGCCCCCACATTCTTCCTCTTCACAATCAGCCAACTCACGTTATTTCCCAACCAGCTACTAACGTCTAATTGGAATCTCTTCAGTGGTTATTTTTCATGAGATGATTGTAACTTGAGTAGTGGCTCTTGTTATTTTTTTTTGTGGAAGTGTGGAAGGATATTGAATGTATGCTTGGTGGCTAAAGGAGTAGGGTGCTCTCCACGCAGCTGCTTCCGTTCTTTTTATTCTGTCTCCACCACCAGTTGCTTGATTCACGCCACCTGTTGCTGCTTGATTTATTTCCACCACCAGTCACCTTTCTATTCTCATTCACGCTGTCACTTTATTCTTCACGCAGCTGCTTGAAAGTCCACCATGCAGCTACGTTTTTAATTTTTTTACCCACTCAACATGTCTTTCGTCTCCAGCAGCTGCTTATTTTTTCAAACTTCCATTCAGCTAACGTGTAGTGTAAAAAATTCTCCTTAGTGGTGGAAGAGCTCCCCTGATATGTAGCGTCCTTCTCCTTTTTCAGCTGACGTATATTTCTTGTTTTTGTTTTTTTTTCAGCAACCAATGTAGCCTTCCAAGCCACCAGCCTTTTTCGTTTATTCCCCTTCTCTTTTGCCAACCCACGGCGCATCATTCATTCCTAAACTCATGCATAAAAAATTCCAATTTCTACAACAGCTGCATGCTTCCTTTGTCTTATATCTTGATATGACAATTATTTTCCTAGTTCTTGGTCCACCAACGCCTCACTCTCTTTGTCTCCTTCCAATTTTTGTTGTCTTCTTCATAGCCCCACACATTACCAAGCCAACACCTTCACGCATGCCTTCAGCCGCCAGCTATAGTCAAAGAAAAACGCCTAAGCCACCAAATCACGCTATTGTCTCATTTTTCTTCTCTTTGATGTGACAAATTAAGTGTGGTCCACTATGCACTCCAAAACCTTGCAAAACTCAACAACGCCTCTTCATTTTGCTTGGCCAAAATTTTTCTTTTTTTTTTTAAAATATCCTTTCTTCCTTTGAGATCTTTTCCTTGCTTTAGGCTTTTAAAAATTCCAAATCCAATATGTGCCTAAAATTCAAACAAATAACATTTAATTAGTGCAATGTAAACATTAAATGGACAATAGTTTAATAAATTATGTATCTAAAATTAATATAAAATGTCCATTAACACTTGTATAGATAATTAGATAAGGTGATGCCTTTCAACTTACCTATAGTTTGTAATATTGGTTTGATTACTAACCATAGTATGAAAGAGGCCATAGGGAAAAATTTTATATAACCAAATTAATCTCCACTTAGATACTCACTCAGTAAGTTCCTTAAAGATAATTAGACATGATTTATTGGTGAAGCCATAAAGCTTTGCCTCTATTTAATCTTATCCTCTTATTCAACTTTGGGTTTACCATTAGGAATATTTTTTAAGAACCACAGTGTATGTAATGATATACACCTTTTGATATAATTTCTTTTACCTTAGCTGATAGTTATATTAGTCTTTTTAGGCTCTCAACTCCCTGTAATATGAAAAGTGGTCCAACAACATTCCAAATATTGGATTAACTTCAAGTTTTCTTATCTCACCCAACTTTAACTTTCATTTCTTGAGCCATGACTTGCATTAGTTTTAGTATTTAGTTGAGTGTTTATGAATTGCTTAGTTTTACTTTGATATGATAGAAGTTTGTGGCCCATTATTATGCCAACACACCTAAAATAATTCATTATAAGTAAAAAAAATTCTAAATTTTTTTGTCTATGAGTATTTATTTTATTGATTTTGATTGATTTACACCTAATCCTGCCTTCTCCACTGGTGTATAAACTTTTCACCACTAAACTTTAGCATTTTTTTCATTTTTTGATTTGCTTGGCCATAAGAAGGTTTTTAAAGTTTCTCCACTTTCTTGATCATGTTTTGTGGAGGTATAAGTGGAAAGTCCAATAAAAAATAACAACAACAACATTCATATAGGAAAGTCATGACTCCAATGAATGTGAATGTTACTTACAACTACTAAGAAAAGTTGAAGCTTGCCTACATAAAAGAGAAATTTTTTGTTCTAATGGTTAATCATCTTTTGAATTGATCCAAATAATGCTAAAACCTCTATAGGAGGTTCTTTTAAGTGATATTGGGATTATTAAGTATTTAAAAGGTGGCCCTTGGATGTTTAAACCAGAGATGATCATAAAGGTATATTCTAGTTCATGGGAATCAATAGGGACATATATATGGCTCTTGTTTTGTTGGATCCCGTTTTCGGAACCCAAACCTCTTGCTAAATCATGAAACATGAGCATATTAACTTGAAGGGTTATTGAATTTAAACGCTAATAGCCATCAAATGTTTTTTTCATAAAACATCCCAAAACTTACTCACAAGTGTTCCACGGTGTGGTCACACAAAACAATCACTATGCTTGAATTCATTTCTCCTATTTTCGAACAGAAATTGGAAAACTTCAAATCATAATTTCAAATGTACTTCTTCATATAAATAATAGCTCTATGTCTCTTCTTTATTTTGAAGCAAGAATCACCTCAATTGGAGTTCTACAACTCAAAATATAATCAAAATAACAGAATATGTTCTTACCCTAAACAAGCTCTCCTGATCGACCTCTCACTTATTCTAATGGAAACTCTCACAATTCAACTCCAAATGATACAAATGTTAGTGAAGAGATAGATACGTGTCTTAGAAATCTATTGCCTCAAGAATCACTTCATTTGGCGGTCAGATGAGGGAGCTATGATCAGAAGAATTCAACATGTTCAAACCATAAATTGATTTGTACCTCCCTTGGCGAAATTGCCATAACTTTCACCACAATTATCGGATTTACATCGTTCTTAGACCATTAGAAATTAGACTTCAAGATAGACAACTTTCATGCAGACCATAAAGTTTGATTCGGCCTATAACAGTGTCAAAAGTGCCATCTATCTGGAGAATATCCGTTAAACAGACATGCATGTCCGTTTAATGGACATGTATTGGGTAAACTGCACCATTTCACCCGAGAAGGTCCGTTAAACGGACATCCATGTCTGTTTAACGGACATGGGCGATGCAAAGGGTCCGTTTGGACTCGGGCTTCCCAAAACCCCTCCAAACCCTCTTTCATGCTTCCTACCTCCTTCCTAACAACATATACACTTATAAACTTCATAATTTCACTTCTTATCATGCAAAATCACTTCATAACAATTCAAACATCAAATTAATCTCATCAATCTCTCAAATCTTGTCTCAAATAATTCATCAAAACCACAAATTCTCATCATACATCAAAGCTATCATGTTCATACACTCTATGCAACATCATAACTTGTATCAATCATATCTCTTAACTCCAATCTCGAAAACTTGCATACTTGGTATCGTTGTAAAGATAAAAGAACAAGATAAAACTTCAAATAAGGTAACTTTGGCCAATTCTATTTCAATTATTCCAGAATTTCCCCTGAATTAGCATACACATTTTTATCCTACACTCAAACCTCAATGAATATGATTTCTTACATTCAATAGCATCATGTCATTCAACAAGTTCCTCTCTTACATTTTTCCTATTATCTTACATTTCTCTACTCATAAACCATGCATAATTCATATTCCAGTATCAAAATCATCTCTAACACAAATTATATACAAAAATCACTCATTTACCTTCATTTTCATATTTCTAATTTCCATTCAAAGTTCGGGGTCCAACAGCATCATCGTAACATACTAGTTTGATATTCACTTCTTCAGGGATTCTGTCAAATGCTTCTCCCAAAAGTGTATATCGAACCGGTGGTCATCTTATTCTCCCACTACAACGAAGTACTACAAGTTGTTTAGCCACACCTTTATCTTGTTGTGGCTATAAGGTCGGCAATTCTATGACTGGTGGGACTACATCCTAGTGATGGTCTAGAGCCTCAACATGTCTGTTATTACCAACAGGCAATGAAAAGTTAGGGGCTCCTACTTCTTGTTTTTGTAGATTTGGATCAATAGCTGTTACGTCAATCCCAACATAACTCCCACTACTTTCTGGCTGCAGTGGAATGTTACGAACTAACTTTTGGGGTAGATGTTGATCTTATGGTCCACTGACATTTCTCCCATAACAACGAGGCAATGGAATGTCAGCTCTAACCAATAATGGTTCAGGTTTATGTCCTGCTGGAAATTTTCCAGTTGGTATGTTTTCACCTCCCAACTCAGGCAAGGTTAATTAGCTTTTGGGAATATGATTTACCATATAATACTCCTCAAGGTAATGTGCATTGGTGCTAACAATGATATTCTTATCCTTAGGACTATAAAATAAACCACCTTTCATTCCTCTAGGATATCTAATAAAGAAACATAACTCTGATTTAGATTCCAACTTATTAGCTTTCCCTTTCAGCACATAAGCTGGGCAACCCCACATCCGTACATGTTTTAGAAGTTAGCCCCCAAAATTTTTTTCTTAATGATTAAGTATGATTTAAATTAATTATGAGGTCTTTATGGAATTATTTTTGTAGAGTTAATTATTATGTTAATGTTAGAAATATTATATGATATAGGTGAATTTAATTTAAGTGTTAAGGTATTAAGATTGTATAAGGGTGTTTTTCGTAGTCCACTTAAGCATTTAAGTTACAAGGTTTTTACAAACGGCTAAAAGGGACTTTGCACACTCATTAAGGATATTATAGTAAAAAGAATATATTGTCTTGGTTTTTAAGAAGAAAAAATGAAAATAAGAGAAAAGAAGGAGAGAAATACGAAAACAAAGATAGAAAGACAAGAGTTTCGATGGTTGAGAGAAAAGATGATAGTTGATCTAAGGTTTATCTTTCCTAAGCTTTCTAGAGAGATTTTGAGGTTGTTCAAGAAGAGAAAAAGATAGAGGAACAGAAGAGCTTCAATTAGAGTCAAATATCTCTCTGTTTGGTGAAGATTCAAGGAAATCAAGAAAGGAAAAAGGAGCAAAATGAGAGACACATTTAAGCAAGTTTATGAGCAAGGATTTCAAGGTGGGTACATGATTAATAGAGTAAATAAGCCACTAATGTTTTTTTTGGAATTAAGGAAGTTAAAGATTTAAATTGCATCATAAATGTTGCATTTATTTCTTTTTGAACGAATTGAGAAATTACTATATGTTTGATATATAAATTGTGTGGATGATTTATGAAAAGACTTTGAAAATGATTTGTTTAAAATAACATGTTTATGAAATCATGTTTTTAGAAATGGGTTTTGAAATATATCATGTTCATGCAAAACAAGTTTCCAAAATGTTCCATTTTGGGCAACAAATTTATAAGATGTGAAATGCATGATTATATGGGTTTATGGTGGTCCCCTAAGTTAAATCAAGTGCATTTTGACAAAAGAATTCTATCGCCTGCCCTGTTGGACCCCGAATGTTTCATAGAAGTTAAAACTATTTGAAGGAGAAATTTTATCAAGTAGTCATGAGTAAAGAACAAACGAATAAAGATTCTTGAATCAGAAATGATAGACAAGAGTAAAGTAGTGAATGAGAAATGTGGATATGTCCAAGTTTTGCTTTGGTGCTTCTGGTGGATAAAAGATTTTGAAGTGATAAGAATTAAGGTGAAAGTTAGAAGCAGAATGAAAGTCAAAAATGAAGTTGCATTTTATAGTACATTGATGAAAGAGATGTACATATGTGTATGTTCTATTGTTGGTGTTCATGATTATTCATAGACTATATATATATATATTCTTCGGATGCTATTGATTTGAGATAGAGTTGAGAATTGGATACAGTACAGTAGATGAGTGTAAATTCATGTTCTGTATTCGAGGGCAATTCTGGATCGATCTAGGCTATATTAGAGAAAGTTGTCTTCTTAGAAGTTGTAGGTCCTTCTTTTAGTTTTCCAACGACATATAGTATGAAATTTTTGAGACTTCTAGGCTAAAAGCTATGGTCCTTATAAGGGAAAATGTTCAAGAGAGAAGTTGTATCTTCTGACTTCTTGTTTCTTCTATGATGACGTCATCCCCTTCTATTTTTCCTTTGTGATGACGTCATCTTCTTCTGTGTTTTGCTTTGTTTGAGTTTGCTTCTTCTGCCTTTTTGCTTCTTCTGTGATGACGTCGTCTCCTTTTGAGTTTCCTTTGTGATGACGTCATCTTCTTCTGTGTTTTGCATGATCTGTCTTTTTCTTCTTCTGTGTTACTGTTCATGAACTTCTTCTATGTTTTGTTCCTTCTGTGTTTTGTATCTTGTCTTTTGTATCTTCTACCTTTTGTATCGTCTACCTTTTTATCTTCTGTGTTTTGCTGACGTGTTTTCTTCTGTGTTTTACTAACGCATCTTCTTTTGTGTTTTGCTAACTCGTCTTCTTCTGGGATTTGTTCCTTTTGGGTTTTACTTCTTCTGTGTTTTACTGATGCGTCTTCTTCTGTGTTTTGCTGACTTGTCTTTTTCTGGGTTTTATTCCTTTTGGGTTTTTGATCGCGGCTTTGTCGTTCGATTTAAGAAAATCGACCTTGGAAACCGATCAAAAACAATTTATACCAAGGATTACAGCATAGCTGAACCTTGGGTCGTCTCTCAACGGAACCTAATGAAATGGACCTAAGCTAGCCTATATGCCATTCAATGCAAGTGAAATTAGCAA
>JANIHY010110622.1:0-16575 GCA_027479065.1 Erythroxylum brevipes
ATTTATAATAAAATATAATATAAATGAATGTAATATTAGAAAATTATTATTTAGAAGGGATTGAAGAGTTCATAATGTAATATAATAAAATGTTGATGAGATGAAAGTTTTATAATGTAATATAGTGTAAAATTATTTATCACTTTATATTTCATTCTAAAATTTTCAAATTAATTAAATATGATTCAAATTAATAATTTAATACCTGAAATTCAAGCCTCAATTAATTTAAACAGGCCAAGTGTAAAGTGATCGAAACAGACGCCTATTTTGACTCTTCTTTTGTCTCTCTGGTGGTAGGGCTTCGTTATGTATTATGATTAATTATTATGATAACTATTGAAGAAGAATAAAAGAAAGATACTTTAAGAAAAAGTGTAACATTGAGAGAATTGCTATAGTAACATTCAAACCTGCTACAATAATCATAACACCTGCTTCAATTCTTTGTGCCGTTTCCGGCCACTGAACCCTTCTCACCCTGCAATGCATTCCACCACCCACACCGCCAGAAAGTCCGGATGCGAGAGCGAGAAGAGGACCCTCCTCCTATTGCACAACCTGCGTCACAGCCTCCTACAAGTTATAGTGCCGCAGTATCGGGTCAATCCACACAGGCCACCCAAGCAATTAATCTCAATTAGTCCGAAGACCCCCCAATCGAATTAGAACATGGAAATATTAACCTGGTGCAGGGACCTCAAGGCATGGGAATTGATCTAGGCACAATTGGACACTATCTGGGCACAAGCGATTGTGATCAAGCTGTTGGGACGTAAGATGGGGTTCAGTTTACTCAAGGATCGTCTCCTCGCCTTGTGGCATTCGACTAGTCTCCTGAAATTTGTGGATTTGGAGAATGATTTCTACTTGGTGAACTTCAAAGAGGAACGGGACTATATTCATACCTTGACGCAGGGTCCTTGGATTGTCGCCGGCAATGTGCTTTCGGTCCAACCATGGACCCCGGCATTTCGTCCCTCCTTTGGCCGCGTCACCCACGTGGTAGCTTGGGTTCGCTTCCCCGGACTCCCCATTGCCTGTTACCATCCTTTCATTCTTACAGCGCTAGGTAATCTGGTTGGGAAAACCGTGAAGATTGACGAGATAACGCTCCTAACTTACCGGGGACGCTTCGCGCGAGTAGCAGTCACCCTAGATCTTAGCGCCCCTCTTCGATCGGTTGTCGAGTTAGATGGGGAACTCATTAAGGTCGCATATGAGGGTCTCCCACAAATTTGCTTCCACTGCGACCGGGTCGGACATGGATCTGACAATTGCCCATCACGCCCAGCGCCTGCGCCCGCTGCTGGGACCTCCTCTGACGTACCCCCACCACCAGTGCCCGCAGTTTCAGGAGGCGTTCCCTCCATCAGTCCTCCAACATCAGATGCTTATGGCCCTTGGATGCAAGTGACACAAAGGACTCGCCGGCCTCCTCCTCCTACTTCCGGATCTCGTCGAGACAGCCTGCCCCAAGAGAGGTCCAATGGTTCTCGTGGATCGAGGTTCGCGGCGCTCACTCACGATGAGCAGTACGACACTCCAACGGTCGACTCTCCTCACTCCCTCGTTAGTCCCTTCTCGTCCTCTACAAACCAGCGGCGTCTTAAAGTTCTAAGTATCTCTTCCAGAAGGGACGACAGACAGACGAGGGGATCGAGAAAGGGAGCTTCTGGAATTAACTCGATGCACAAGGGGACGACGTCGTTCCCTAGCCTGCTGGGTCCAACCGTGGGCCAGCCTTCATCCCCCAGCCCAGTTCCCTCTTCTCCTTCCCAACTGCTTCCCTCAATGGGCAAGACAGCCTCCACGGGCCCTGCCTTCATTCCTCTCCCCCAGACTCCCTCCACTGCAGGCCCACGGCCTCCCAACCCTCCCTTACAGCAACTCTAGCCTTTGGCCCATAGTCCATTCGAGCCCAACTCGTCCCACGTGGCCATTTCCTTACCGTCGCACACGGCCTTGGTCTCCCCGGATCAGATATCGCCTCTGCCTCTTCCTGTGGGCCTGGTCATTGAGGCCTTGGACGCGACCCATTCCGATCCCCCAGGGCCAATGGACATGTTGCCTATCCCCCAACCTATTCACGAGGTTCCACCTCCCCGGACCCCTCGACCCATATCCCATCCAGAGGAGTGCTGGGGTCGAGCCAGCCTCTCACGATATCACGATGGAGGAGCCCGTTCCCCCACAAGTGATCCTTCCTAGCCACAATCCCAATGGGCCCGTTGTCCCGGTTCCAACCAATTCGAGTTAGTTCCCTTTCCTCTAATAGTGTTTATGACAATTTTTATCTGGAATTGTCAAGGGGCTGGAGGTCGGACCTTCAAGCCCATTATGCGGAATTATATCCGTCTTCATAAGCCCCGCTTAGTGGTCTTAGTTGAGCCTCGTATTAGTGAAGCGCGCTAGGCGTGTTATTCGGTCTTTGGGATTTCGCAATTCCTTCCGGGTCGAGGCTACGGGTTACTCGGGCGGGATATGGCTGCTATGGAAGGAGAATGTAGGTGTTAACATTTGTCGAGCTTACCGTCAATGTATTCATGCTCGCATACAGTGGGACCACCAGGTTTTTAACTTTATTGCTATATACGCGAGCCCCACCTATGTGCTCCAAAAGTATCTTTGGCATTATTTGGCCAACCTTGCTCCACATATCAACATCCCCTGGCTTATGGGCGGGGATTTTAATGCAAAGCTGGAAAGTGCCGATAAACGTGGGGGTTCACACACCCAACCCATTATTAATCATCACTTCAGAGATTGTATGTTTCAGTGCAACCTCAAAGACCATGGCTTTTTCGGTCCGCGCTTCACATGGAAGCGGGGTACTATTCGAGCCTGACTCGATCGGGCTTTCGGTTCTCCTGCTTGGTTTTCAGTGCATCTGAGCACTCGGGTTACCCATTTACCTTTTCTCAAATCGGACCACCGGCCTCTCCTTATTAGGTTCCAAGCTCCTGACCCCCACAATCCTTCGCGCCGACCTTTCAGATTTCAATCTGCTTGGCTTACTCACGATTCTTTCTCCCAAGTGGTAGCTGCTAACTGGATCATAAGCTCCTCGAATTTCAGTGGTGCGATCCAACGCTTTGCGGAGAAGCTCCACCACTGGAATACCACAGAGTTTGGTAACTTATTCCATCAGAAGAAGCGACTCATAGCCCGGCTGGAAGGCCTTTAGAAATCGGTGGAGGACACGGATTCCCCCTCCCTTCAGGCGCTTAAGACCTCCCTAAGGAACGAACTAGAATCCGTGATCTATCAGGAAGAACTCTTCTGACACCAATGGTCCAGGAGTCAGTGGATCAAACAGGGCAATCGGAATACTCAGTTTTACCACGCCCTCACTCATTCCCGACGGCATCTAGCCCACAACATTTCTCTTCCCGACGTTCATGGTAATGCCATTACCGATCCCGTGGCTCTCCGAGGCATGGCTCAGCCTTACCTGGAGGGCTTATATAGACCCGACGACCCGACCCTTGTCACTGGGCCTCTTCCTGGACATTTTCCCCCTCCCCCGCCTCAAATGACTGCGGACCTTTCCCGTCCGCTTAGCCCCGAAGAAATTAAGTCGGCATTTTTTTCTATGGCTCCTAACAAAGCCCCAGGCTTCGATGGTTTCACCGCTCTCTTCTATTAGTCCCAGTAGGACACTGTCGGCCCCTCCCTTATTAATTTCCTTCAGCGTATATTCCGTCACGAAGTTTGGGAGTCGGAAATCAACCACACTGTCCTTGTCCTTATTCCTAAGCACCCTCCCCTACTTCCATCACTCAGTTCCGACCGATAGCGCTTTGCACTGTGCTTTATAAAGCCCTCACCAAGATTTTATCTCTTTGGCTTTAACCATACCTGGCGGCGCTTGTAAGGACGACCCAGTGCAACTTTGTGCCTGGCTGTCTAATTACCGATAATATCATCATCACCCAGGGTGTGCTTCACTCTATGAAATGCAAAACTGGTCGGAAAGGGATGATGGCGATCAAAGTGGACCTCGAGAAGGCGTATGACCACCTCGATTGGAACTTCATTCAAGCTACCCTGCAAGATATTGTTCTTCCTGCCTCACTTATTTCGCTCATCATGAAATGCATTACTACGGTGTCCTTTCAAGTGAACTGGCAAGGCGAGCTTAGCGAGGCCTTTCAGCCTTCTTGCGGTATTCGTTAAGGTGACCATCTTTCCCCGTACCTTTTTGTGCTGTGCATGGAATGGCTCGGCCACGCGATTTCTTGCGATGTCCTCTAGTCGTTGGCGTTGAGTAGGCACGGGCCCCCTCTATCTCACTTATTCTTTACCGACGATCTCATTCTCTTTTCGAAGGCTTCTATTGACCAAGTTCACGTGGCTCGGGGTGTCTTGGACTTGTTCTACACCGTTTCGGGACAACGTATGAACACCGATAAGTCACGATGCTACTTCTCCAAGAACGTCCGCCTTTCTACTAGTTGTGCCTTAAGTCGCGCACTCGCGTTCCCTCAAACAATCGACCTAGGACGGCACTTGGGGGTTCCGCTCCTGTACCAGCGGGTCAGTAAGCGCACCTATCAACACATTCTAGATACGGTCCATAGCCGTTTGTCAAGATGGGCCCCCTTCACGTTGTCTTTTGTTGGCCGGGTCACCTTGGTTCAATCGATCATCGCGACTATCCCGAGCTATACGATGCAGACGGTTCGATTATCACGTGGCTTGTGTGATGCTCTTGAATAAGCTATGCGGAAATTTTTGTGGGCTCTTCGCACGATGGCAAAAAGATTCCCCTGGTTAGCTGGGAGGAGGTTTGTAAGCCCAAGACTCATGGCGGATTGGGCATCCGGAGGATTCGGGATATGAACGACGCCTTCTTGGAAAAACTCGGTTGGACCTTGATTGACAATCCGAATGCTTTATGGGTCCAGGTACTCTCTGGTAAATATGGTTTTGATGTTCACTGCATTCCCTCCTCCCTCAATTCCTCGGGGGGTTCGATGTTGTGGCGGAGCATTAAGGCGACATAGCATCTCGTGACTTAAGGTAGGCAATGGCGACTCGCCAATGGTACAATGACGCGTTTCTGGCTCGACCCTTGGGTCACGGGAGTTGGTCCTCTCCTTTCCCATACTACTCAGCCCATCCCGGACCACCTGCTTAACCACATAGTGGCGAACACTGTGGTTAAGCAGGTGGCGAACACTGTGGTTAACACTGTTGTTACAAACTAAGAGTGGGCACTGCTTTTTGGGTTGACCTGCTGGTTCCTTTGGACCTGGAGGAACAAATCTATTTTTGATTCTGCTTTTGTTCGTCCCACCTCACCCTTGGTTCTTATCTTGTCTTTTGCAGATCAAGTTTAGAAGGCAGCAGATTGACACAGCCTGGGCCACACCGATTTTTGCCCACGCCTGGTTCAACGGATTGGTTGGAGTCGACTGTAGGCAGGATGGGTCAAGCTCAACACGGATGGGGCTTGTAATCCTTCCCATTTCACGGCTTCCATTGGCGGTCTTATACGCGACAGTGACAACAATTGGCGAGGTGGGTTCTCATAGCTCATAAGTTGGTGCTCAGCGCAGTCAGTGAAACTCTGGGCTGTATACACAGGTCTATCCTTAGCTTGGAGATTGGGCTTCCGTCGGATTGAGCTGGAAGTGGACTCAGTGGGGGTGCACCAGCTCCTGTCATCTGTGACCTCCCGCTCTCAGTCGGGCAACCCTCTCGTCATGGGTATCCGGGAATTCCTCAACCGAAACTGGTCTGTTGTTCATCGCCATATATACCAAGAGAGCAACAGATGCGCGGATTGGCTCGCTGACCCGGCAAGCCAGGACGACATTGGAGTCACTTATTTTGATGTTCCACCTTTAGGATGCCACAGTCTCCTTTTAGAGGATATGTCGGGGATCAGTTTCTCCCTACTCATTTAGCTTTGGGTGTATTCTTTTCCCTTTATGAAAAAAAAGAAAGATGTTCCAGATGTATCAATGTCGTCCTCAATCACTACCAAAATGTCTTTGAAACCTCATTTCTTGTTCTTCATCACACACATGTGTCCTGTCCAATCCATGGCTTCTTTGGTCAATTTCTCCTAAAACATGACTCTGTCTCGTCGATTTCCAACAATGGTCTGTGATATCTTTGAAGAATGTAATAAAATTTTGACATAATTAGTTTAATTCTCAATGTTTTATCCGTTAATTTTGAGTGGACACCCTGCAAACATGGATTAGGAACAAAACCTACCCTTGTCCACAAGTTGTCCTCCAACGAGTGCAAGAAGACAGGGAGTCCTTCACACGTGCATGATCCATCAGCTTGCTGGTGTTTCATCACCCAATCCAAGCATTCTGCGAACGACCGTTCCGATTGCTTCTTCTCCTCCTCGTCTCGAGACGGGACCATGGCCATCGATCGGGTTAGACATGATCTAAATATAATTTTGGATATATTATTTTTATCGTCTTCGATTAATTAATACATATATATATACAAAAAAAAAACTCTTTAATTTCCAGTAAGCTCATCATATCATCACCAATTAACTTCTGCTTTTGCTGATGAAAATAAACATGCTTTCATTTATCAATTAAATAACAATAAAATTAACGAATGAATTAACATTTTCATTCCCACTAAAACCTCTATTTTTGCTAACATTTCTCTTTTTTCTTCAAGAATTTGGTTTGGTTTTGTCTGATTTTGCTGAGGCTGAGCGCCGTTGTTTGGATCCATGACCTCAATTAACTTTAACTAAAAAATACCTGTAAAAATGATAAAGGCACACCTGGGTTGATCGCCCCCCACCCCGCCCCCATTCGATGCTTAATTCAATTCTTTTGTAGTAGTTTTGTGGCTATGAATAGAGAGTATTAGGCTTCTAGGATTATACCTGCGTCGTGAGGAGACAATAAACTTATATAGTGAATACCTGTCAGGCTTAGCTCATCATCTTAGGAATGGGTCGATCGGCCCACATGCCATCCTGTGGTTGGACCTGGGCCTAGCACGATCGACCCAACCATAAGCCCCCTACTCCTCGAGTCCGATCAAGGAGAAGGATCGATGGAGTACATATCGTGCAGCTCGTCTGCTTGACAGCTCGTGATAGGCCCCGCCGATCGAATATCGATGTCTAGTCAGAGCACTGGATTTAATCATTACTTACGGCACTTATCTTTTGACGGATTTTCAAAATTTAAAAGGGAGCATCCTTTCGTGTTACTTTTATGGTCATGCGCGTCTTTTCAGCTGTTGTGCCGCTCCAGGTATCTGACAACCCTAAATTCACCACGGCTCAGGTTTTGCCACGCGTCTAACTTCAATTGGTGTGCCCGTTCAGTTGATCTCTGTGATAACTGCTTGGAATCGACAAATTTCCTTCACTACCGTTTCTGCGTATTTGATTCTCCAACCTTTGTTCTCTCTACTCTTCATCTCTTTGCCTGCAATCATCGGAATTTCCTTTTCACCGCTGTCCAAATTCCAAACTTCAGTCACCAAGCTAGGTACGTCCTCTTTCCTTTCCTCATCCTATAAATTTCCTTTTTAGTAACCATGTCGTCGGCTAGCCTTAGGGTGAATTTAGACTTAGGGATGAAACCACCACCTCCTCCTCTTTTTCATCGTCTCCTCGCCAATCTTCATCACAAACGTCTATGAGGCTTAACGAAGGAGTAGATACGGCCCAGAAAGAGCTCCATCGGGAACTGGTGGCCAAAAGTGCTTTACAAATTGTCGGGCCGCTTGAGAGAGAGGCGGAAGCGATGGAGGTGCCGGAGGCAGGGGAAATGAAGCACCGGATGCAGAGGAAAATGAAAAAATTGTGGCGAGTAACCGAAAAGATGGGAAAGTCGTTGAAAAGCCACCGAGCAACTAATCGTCAATGACCAAAAGGGAATTGAACTGATCGATCATCAAAAATAATATCCCTTCATCCTAGGGACCCAGGTTGGCCTGCAAGAACGAACGAATTTATAGCAGTATGGGAGGCTATTTTACCGTTTCAGACAGCTTTTTCTCGATCGGTGGTATGAGGCTTCCATATGCCCCAATCCTCGATAAGGTATGTTGCGCTTACAAATTAATGCCGAGCCAGATCCCCGCGAATGGTTGGAAGTTCATTAACGGTCTCACCCTACTGTGCCATCATTTCGGGTGTCCCCCATCGATTGGTATTTTGCGACATTTTTTGATAATGAATCAAAGCTCAATTGTTGGGGTCGGGATCCCTCATTTCCAGTATAAAGACGCAAGGTATCGTCCTGCTGTAATAGCTTCGTCAGTCAAGGCCTGAAGGACGAAGCACTTCTTTGTGAGGCCCCCGGGATCTACCTTTGAGTCCAAGCCGTGGAGATATCCCTTGATCGAGCAATGGAATGGCACTTCTAATTTGTCCTTTACTAGAAAGGAATCTGAAGTGATCGATCGAATTAAGGCGCTCGGTCGGTATGTTTTCGACTGTCTTATTCTGGGGTATCATGAAGGGGCATCGGCCAATGCCTTTTTAATTAATCCCCCACCTCGGATTAATGGGTTAGAAGAAGAAACTGCCCCTTCTGTTTGACTCCTTGTAGTTTAACTGCCCTTTTTCATGGATATTAGTTTCGATTTTTAACCTGCTTCTATAATTGTGCAGCCATGGTGAAACTTAAGAATCTCACCTCGCCCTTCGATTCTCCCAAGTCCAAAAGCCAGCACAAAGCCGCTAGACCTTCCTTGAAGATGAAGGAGCGAAGCAAGAAAGTGGAGGTCAGTAAAGATATCGCTGAGCCGACTGTACCTGACAAGTCCACAGCGTTGCTGACCCAATCGGCTAATGAGGACCGAGTGGTTATGGAAGAAGAAGCGGAACGACTACTCAAAAGAAAGAAGACCGCTCAGAATGTTGAATCATCGCCCCGCCATTTGGACAAAGGTAAGGGGAAGGAGCAAGTGCCCAACTCTAAAAAGTGGGTGTCCACGATCAGTCTAAATAAGACTGCATCGCTTAGGGACACCAATGTGGCTCTTCAAGTTGCCTAGAAGGTTGTCCCTCCTGCGGACGAAGAGTTTTTGGATTCGTTGAGCGATAAGGAGATGATGGTTGGTCTTGTGCGTGGCTTAGCAAAGGTAATCTTCACCCCCCCTTCTTTTACAAAGTTCTTCATCATAGGATCTGGCGTTCGCCTCTGGAATGTATCAGCGTATTGATCGATTCGCTAAAGTAGCCCGATCGATGGACTAGGAGATTAAAGATCTTCTTGGCCAGGTTACTATTTTGAGGGCTCAACTTTCAGAGGTGGAGGAGGAGAAGAACAGAGCGGTTGCGTCAAGGACGAGTGAGAAAAAGAGTACTGAGCATTGCAGCTCAATAATGAGGACATGAAGGAAGAAGTTCTCAATGCCAACTCTAGAGCTAATATGGAAAAAGAGCACCGTTTGAGAGTCCTCCGTGACTGCCAAGAAGCGGTGCTACAGAGAGCAAGGGCTGAGAACAAGTTGTTTGAGCTACAAAGCTCTATCAAAGAGCAGAGGGTTGAGGCAATCAAACCATGGAAAAAGCGGTTTTTAAGCAGAGGGTTGAGGCAATCAAACCATGGTCGAGCCAATGCTTCCCTCAGAGCTCGGCCTTTCACTCGAGGAGGTAAAGGAGATAACTGAGAAAGACGAAGAGACATTACCGGATGAGCTACTGGACCTTAGTTCGGAAGAGGAAGAAGAGCGAGCTCACGGGGGTGTCTCCCCAGTTGTTCCTTCAGACCCTGATCCTATCGTGGCTACTTTGCCAACCTCTAAAACTACTTCTCCTACTGATCGAGCTATTGGTACTTCTCCCCCTAATGAGGGGACAAAGTGACTTATATAATAGGACCTTGAAAGCTCATCTGGTCGGGCTTGTGACCAGAACAAATATATGAGGAAATAAAACCTCTCTTAGTTTTGTCCTCCATTGTCTTCTTTATTCTGGGAATTATGATTAGATTGTCATTAGTTTCGTATAGGAGACTGTTTGTTTTTCAGATAATAGGCAGCGAACGAGTGCGTTCGATTCACATTGATCGATAGTAAGGTTTAAGAGAATCGTGGTTGAACGATGCGAAGGAACCTGGCCAAATGATGCTGAGGCCGAGCGATCCAAGATTGCCTTCTTGGTATCACCTGGTTCCAAGATCCGGTCTTGGTAACCTGACTGAACGATGTTGAGGCCGAGCGATCCAAGATTTTGGCTCTTGGTACCGCCTGGTTCCAAGATTCGGTTTTGGTAACCTAGTCGAACGATGTTGAGGCTGAGCGATCCAAGATTGTTTTCTTGGTATCGCCTCATTCCAAGATCCGATCTTGGTAACCTGGCCGAACGATGTTGAGGCCGAACGATCCAAGATTGTTTTCTTGGTATCGCCTGGTTCCAAGATCCAGTCTTGGTAACCTGGCCGAACGATGTTGATGACAACCAGTTGGTTGAATATTCTCCCTTTAGCCCAACTTAACGAGAATTTTTCTGCCAAGAAGTTTGGAACCCTTTGTTGATGATGATAAAGGCATGGGCCGTTAAAAAACCTGATTGGCAAGGCCAGGAAAAAGGTACCCACTAGTTACATGTACAAATGCATGACCAATAACAAAATTAAAACTTATCTATTGGTAAAACGTCTTTAGGTTTTGGGAATTCCAAAGCCTCGGAAGAATCTTGTCGTTCGTGTCGCGTAGGACGTAAGGGTCGTGTCTAGCTTGTTTGACCACTTGATAAGGTCCTTCCCGTGTCTGACCGATCTTTCCAGGATGTTTCCCTGCGGCCTTGGCCTTTCTTAGAACATAACCACCGATCTTTATGTCGCCCGGCCTTACCCTTTTGTTAAAAAACTTTGTTACTTTTTGTCTGATGGCTTCTGAACGAGCGGCTTCCCTATCCCTGTCTTCACTGAGAAGTACAAGTTCTACCTTGCGAGCTTCATTATTCCGTTCTTCTTGATAACTCGAAACTCTCTGGTTGGGCAATACCACTTCTACTGGAACCAAAGCCTCTGCCCCAAAGGTCATTCTAAACGGTGTTTCTCCTATGGCTCTATTTGGGGTTGTTTTGTATGCCCACAACACTTCGTCTAATTCATCTACCCAAGTTTTACGTCCATCTAAGCGCTTCTTGAGTGTGTTCATTATCTTCTTGTTGGTGTTTTCTGCAAGACCGTTGCTTTGAGGATGAGCCACTGAAGTCAATTGGAGCCTTATCTTCAGTCAGTGACAGAAATCTTTGAACTTGTCATTATCAAACTGCCGACTGTTGTCTATAACTAAGACCATAGGCATCCCAAAACGACTCAGTATATTCTTGCGTACGAAGTTTTCAATTTTCTGTTTAGTAATGGTGGCGACCGCTTCTGCTTCTACCCATTTGGTGAAGTATTCGACTGCTACTATCCAAAACTTTCTCTGCCCAGGACCGAGAGGAAAAGGACCTCGTATATCCATTCCCCATTGAGCAAAGGGGATGGGATGAGTCACAATTTTCAGCTGCTCGGTCGATTAATGAGACAAGTTGCTGTTCCTCTAGCAGGCCTCACATCGGGTAACCTTCTCCTGACAATCTTTCTTCATTGTCGACCAATAATACGCTTGTATGATCAATTTGTGAGCTAACATTCTGCCTCCTAAGTGATTCCCGCACATTCCTTCATGAACTTCGGCCATTGCCCGTTTTGTCTCTTCTTTGTTCAAGCAACGTAATAGCAGCCAGTAGTAAGAACGCTTGTACAGGACGTCATTAACAATCACATATTCGGCAGCCTTTACCCTTAGTTTCTTAGGTCCCAGGGCTTCTAGCGGCTGTGTTCCCTCAAGAAGGTACTGTCTGATCGACTCCATCCAACTTGATCATTCAGCATCTGTTTCGAGGACTTCACTAGCTTTCTGAATACTAAGCCGGTTTATCCGCTTGACCAAAATGTTATTCCTTGCATTTTGATTGAAAGCCATTTTGGAAAGCGCGTCTGCCTGAGCATTTTGTATCCTTTCTATTCTAATGACCGAGTATTCTTCAAAATTACTCAACTCTTGCTTTACCAATTCCAAATACCTGATCATATTGTCCCCTTTTGCCTCATACTGCCCAGTGACTTGACCGAACATTATTTGGCTATCGCTGTACACCTTCAAATATTTCACCCCCATCTCTCTTGCCAACTAAAGACCGGCTATTAAAGCTTCATATTTTGCCTCATTATTGGATGCTCTAAATTCTAATCAAAGAGCATATTCCACCTTTTGTTCCTGGTGTGGGTTGATCAAGACCACTCATGCTCCGCATCCCTTAGCGTTAGACGACCCATCAACAAATAAACTCCAAGCAGGGCGTTGCTCGTTCTGTGAGGTAGATTGACTCATTTTTGCAACAAAATCTGCCAATACTTGGGCTTTGATCGTTGTCCATGGTTTGTAGTGTATATCAAACTCTCTTAGTTCTATCGCCCATTTTACTAACCGCCCAGAGGTTTCAGGCTTTTGAAGGCATTGCTTGAGGGGTTGATCGGTCCATACCTCAATTGTGTGACTCTGGAAGTAGGGCCTGAGTTTTCGTGCTACGTTATCAATGACAGGGCCAGTTTCTCAATAGGTGCATATCGTGCTTCTGGCCCGTTCAAAACCTTACTAACATAATAGACCGAGAATTGTTCATTTCTGTCTGATTGAACGAGAACTGCGCTGATCGCCCCCTCTGTAACTGCTAGATAAATGATCAACTTCTCCCCCTCAGCGGGGCTCTGCAAAATGGGCAGACTGGTCAGATATTGCTTAAGATGTTGAAATGTTCTCTCGCACTCATCCTTCCATTGGAAATGGGTCACGTCCGCCTTTCTTAAAATTTTGAAATATAGGAAGCACTTGTCCCCCATCCTAGAGACGAATCTGCTCAGATAAACTATCCGTCCTGTCAATATTTGAACATCTTTTAAGCATTGCGGTGAGGGCATTTGAACGATAGCTTCAATCTTTTCTGGGTTTGCTTCAATCCCTCGTTGAGTAATCATGAATCCTAGGAATTTTCTAGATGCTACACCAAAGAAGCATTTTTCAGGGTTCAGCCTCATTTGGAATTTGTTGAGGGTCAGGAAGACTTCTTTAAGATCTTCCACATGTTCAGCGGTCGTCTTGCTTTCCACATAAGCCTCAACTGTTCGACCGATCTGTTTCTTAAAAACTTCCATAACGAGCCGCTGATAAATAGCCCCTGGATTTTTCAAACCGAACGGCATTACCTAGTAGCAATACGTGCCATGTTCAATTATAAAAGCTGTCTTGTCTTCGTCTTCAAGGCTCATTTGTATCTGATGATAACCGGAGAAAGCATCCAAGAAACTGAGAAGCTCATGCCCTGATGTAGAGTCTACGAGCTGATCGATTTTGGGTAGGGGAAGCTGTGCTTTGGGCATGCTTTGTTCAAGTCAGTGAAATCGATGCACATTCTCCATCTTCCGTTTTTCTTCTTCACTAGTACCACGTTCGCCAACCATTCAGGGTACTTGACTTCCCGAATGACCCAGCATCGAGCAATTTTCCTATCTCTTTCTTGATCACCCCTGTCTCTCTTTGCTTTTCCACCGCCTCTTCTGTCTGACTGGGTTGCAGTCTTTCCGAATACCGAGAGAATGAGATGTTACTGTTCGAGAAATTTCAGGCATGTCGCTCAATACCCAGGCAAAGACCGATCTGTTCTCTATCAAGCAATCTGTAATCTCTTTGGTTAGCCCTTTTTCAAGTTCAAAGCCTAGATTTGTGAATTGGGATCGGTCTTCTTCTTCCAATATGATCTGCTGTGTTTCTTCGATAGGGTTAATCCTCTCAGTTTCTTCATCGGCTCTCACATCAAAAGAACTTGTCAAAACTACTGCCCCATCAAGGGTCCCCGTTTCTGCCACGTAGCATTCCCTAGTGATTCTTTGCTGACCCCTAACAATACCGACTCCATGAGGTGTTGGGAATTTCATTGCTTGATAGTAGGTTGAGACAATTGCTCTGAGGGCATTTTGGGTGGCTCTTCCAATTATTGCGTTATACGCTTCGACAAACTTTACAACCAAGAATTCAACATTCATCTCTATTTGACATGGCTTTTGTCTGAATTTTACGTTCAAGAAAACTCAAGCGAATGGGTAGGCTGATGCTCCTATTATCCCTTTGATGGGTCCCTCTATTGGCAATAGTCGCTCCTTCGGTATCTCCATCTACTTAAATGCATCATAATACAATAGGTCGACTAAGCTACCTGTGTCAATCATTACCCGTTTTACCTCGCTACCATCCATATTCAAGGTGACCACTAATGCATCATCATGAGGACAGCTAACATCTTCCAGATCAAATTCGTCAAAAGAGATCACCCCATCGTTTTGCCTCTTTTTCTTTGCTGATAAGTCTTCAACAACCTGCCTGACATACCTCTTTCTTCCTCTGACGGTGGACCCTCTTGCTACACTACCACCTGAAATCATGTTTATGACCCTAACCGATTGGTCATCTTGCTGTCTGGCATTTCTGTCGCGTCTTACCCTGGACTGTCTTCTTGTAGCGTGTCGATCGTCTGAATTCCTATTCTGCCTCGCTCCATTGTTCATATCATTTTGCTTCCAAGGCTTTTGCCAGTTATCAGACCAACCACTGTTACCCTCATTATCCCGTTCGGCATTTGTATCGTACTTCAAAAATCTACCCAGCCTTTCCTTTTGAATAAGGAATTCGATTTCTCGCTTTAAGTCCCAACGGTCCTCCGTGTCATGACCTACATCACTATAGAAACGACAATATAAAGCAGAATCCCTTTTTTTTAAGGGAGTTTTGAACTTACTAGGTTCTCAGATGGATTCCCCTTCTGCTCTCATGGCTGCCAATACTTCCGCATACTGCCTGTTGAGCAGGGTGAAGGATTCTCGTCGTTGGTCCTTTCGGTCGGTCGGCTTCCTCCAGCTAGACTGATCCTTCTGTCGCTTGTGTAAATCATCCGTTCTGCCATTTGGCTAGCAGTCATCTGCCCTATGTTTTGTGTTTTTCAACACTTCTTTGAGCTGGATATACTTATCTGCCCGATTTCTTATCTCTTGAATAGACTTGGGACGATTAAGGGCTAACGATTTTTTGAACTCTTCATCCCTCGTATTGCTCATAAGGGCAGCCAACATGGACGAGCATGTGAGGTTAGGGACTTCAACAGCTTCATTGTTAAACCGAGTGATGAACTCCTGTAAACTTTCATTCCTTCCTTGGGTCAACTGCATCACTTCCAAGGCAGTCTTCTGTGGACATTTACTTGTAGCAAACTGGTTGAGGAATAGCAGCTTAAAATCCTTAAAACAAGTGATGCAACGTGGGGGTAAACTGTTGAACCATCACCGAGCTCCTTCTTGAAAGGCTATACAGAAAGCCTTACATTGAATGGCATCGGGGATGCAATGTAGGTTCATCATCGACTAAAAGTATTGAAAATAGTCGAAATGATCGATCTTTCCGGTATATTTTTCAGGCATTGGTATCTTAGTACTGACCGCTGGAAGGCTATCCAGGATTTCCTGAATGAAAGGAGAGCTGTATTTTGTTGATGGCTGATCTGGACGGGAATTCATGGCCATATTGATTCGATCGTCCACGATTTTTTTGAGAGTTTCAGTAGAATGGCGATCGGCTATCATACCTATTTGCCGAGCGGGGGTTCGCTGCTGTTCCGTCTGAGATTGTAAGATTTGGCGAATCAATAGATCGACCGCTTCCTCTATTTGTCTTTGGGTAAGGGAGATTTGTTGTGGGGCAGGAGGGTTAGTGTTGGATGTGAGGGTGTGAATTGTTTCCGGCGTTATCGTCCAGGTCTACGCTCTGCTCTTCTTGATCTCGGCTTTGAGGTGGTGGTTGGTCATTCAGATGCGAAGATTGCGTTTGGTTATTTGGGTTTAATGGCGGTAGCTCGTCTGTGCTAGGGTTTTGGGTGATGGGTGGAGGACGGATTTGGGGATCATAAAGCGTCGGTGGAAGGGCGGCAGGTAATCGCAAGCCCATTCGTTGTAGTGCAAGTGTCGCGACAGCGGCTACATCTGGATTTGTTGCTGTCATCTAACTTATTTGAGTGCTTCTGGACGTGGTGCCTTGAAGCCCGACCCCACGGTGGGTACCAACTGGTTCTGTTTGATTTTGCTGAGACTAGGCGTCGTTTAGATCCATGAGCTTCAACTAGGAAATATCTGCAAAAATAATAAAGGCACACCGGGGGTTGATCGTCGGTCGGCCCCTCCGATGCTTAAGTCAGTTCTTTTGTAGTAATTTTTGTGGTTATGAATAGAGAGTATTAGGGTTCTAGGGTCATCCCTGCGTCATGAGGAGATAATGAACTTATATAGTGAATACTTGCCGAGCTTAGCTCATCATCTTGGAAATGGATCGATCGACCCACATACTATCCCAGGGTTGGACCTGAGCCTAGCACGACCGACCCAACTAGTTATGATGGACAGAACAACAAAATTGTTTTCGTCTCGAGGACAGAAATGTGTTTAGTTATAATGGACAAAATATAAAACAATGTCAATGACAAAAATACTTATGCAGTATAATATGATTGAAAATATACAATTC
>JANIHY010116253.1:0-16463 GCA_027479065.1 Erythroxylum brevipes
ATTAATAATAGATTATGCTAAATTTATAAACTTTAATCCTATTAAATTTATTAATTAACTTTTTATGTTTAATAATATATATTAAAAACAATAATTATAAATTTTATTGTTTAAAAACAATATTAAATATTTTATCCAATAAAGAGAGAGAGACAACAATATTTTCCAATAGATTCTATTCAGTCCACGTGGGTAGTGGCTATTGGGTGCTTCAGATCAAACTACACTAAGTAGATTCAGGAAGTGCGCCACGTCGCCACTTCTATTCGGTGCACACGCACCCACACTATCAATGTCTTCTTCTTCTTCCTCCTCTTCTTCTTTTTCTTCTGCTTCCTATATATAGAGGAAATAGCAAAATGGAGAATTGCTATAAGATTCTCTAGGGTTTCAGAGTCTGTTCTATTTCGCTTGAAGCTTTATAATTAGTAATGTTGAATCTCAGATTCGGATCCTTACCTTTCTATTCTTGACACCGATCCGACTACTTTCGGAGCCATCGTTGGCTTTTCTTATTTTTCGATCGGTGGTCTGTGTTTTTAGCTATTCCTTTTGTTTGTTATCTTTTTCGGGTGTGGTTTGTGAGCCTCCATGAGTCGACTAAATTAAGGTTATGAATATGCTATTCCTGCTGTGCTATTAACTATAACCTTTTTTTTTTCTTTGATCAAATTTGGGCTTTGTTTCTGATCCTTAGATTACACCTTAAGTAGCTGTGGGACGAGAAAGCGTGAAATGAATTAGCTTGGAAGAAGTTTTCCCAAATAAATTTATCTGGGTTTTGTGCTTTTTGTACGTATGTATGATTGTTATGAATGCTTGAACGTGGTTTAGTTCTTTTTTATTTTGATTTCTGCAATCACTTTCGCAGGAATTTGAGAATATTTGGTGCTTTAATTATATAAAGTTTCTGCATTTCATTCCAAATACTTTTTTCTTTTCCTTTTTTGGCTATTATGACTTATTTGTTCCTCTTTATTCGAGACCAGAAAAGTCGAATCTTTCATTTTCGTGAGTTCTAATTCGCCAAATGGAACATTCTTTGGTTAATGATTTGAGGACTTCGGATTTGTTTGCCGCTTTAAAAATATTGGGGTTATGAGGTCTAGAGTTTGTAATGATGTTGCACTTTCTTTTTCTCTGTCAGACTCGGAGATCTTCCGGTGAAGACCAGATTGATCTATTTTAGATGGTATGCAACAGCTGCTTGAGGATTGCGATCGCGCAAGTTTGTGTATTCTCAAAACCAATTGTTCAATTACGCAACGCCAGAAAGAGTTTGCATGTTGGTCTCAGCTTAGGTCATACTTGGGATCGTGGATTTTTGAGGGGCATAAGTATGATGGTTGATTCAAGTTCAGCTGCAAATCGTGGACCGATTGCTGATGTGTTCACAGAGAAAAATGAAGATGGTGGATATGTTAGTGGAGGATGGAAAAGGTGATAATGAATTAGAATTGTCAAACTATCTCATCAAATTATGTTAAACTTCAGTCGCACTACTAATCTGTCTCTCGGATTATCAGATTCAAATTGGCATTAAGATGTATCAAAGCCATTCTTAATGGGTTCTTATTCATTTTACAGCGAAGATGGAAAACTGAGCTGTGGATATGCAAGTTTCCGGGGAAAGAGAGTAACCATGGAGGACTTTTATGATATTAGAAATGCCAAGATTAATGGCCGAACAGTTTACATGTTTGGTATCTTTGACGGTTAGATTCTAGATCTTATATTTCCAGAGGGAATATTATCAATTCTATTGCTCTTGTTTATTGTATGATTGAAGTGGTTAAAAGTTTCCATCCTATGAACAATACAAGAATGCCTACCGTTGCATGATATCTTCTATCTCAACTGTGTACCTCGTAATTAGACTGAATAATGCCCACGGTAAATATGGTATTTTCATGTTTATAACTGAACAAGTGGAACCAGTTTGCATAAGTTGAAGGCACTTATCGATGTTAACTCTTACGTGACAACGATCCTGATTAACTGGGCAATTGGCTCCATAGTACTCAAGTTATCACCTCTCTTTAGTTGACATAAACCTTACAAAAGACAGAGGGAAATCTGCTGCTTTTGGCATCATTCTGAAAATCGTGATACTCGGATATTTGGTCTTATATCTCATAACTTTTTTCTTAAATTTCCATGATTGTATTTCGTTTCTTATCTATAGTAATGTTAATTATCTCAACTTGCTAAACACATTTCTGGCATAGGAGGTGAGGTATGAAGTAATGCTTTTTCTTGCTTCATTCTTTTTCATCGTTTCCTGTGTCTATGGGAAAGTGATAGGTGTGGTGGAGTATTTCACTCCACTTTTAACATTTACAAGATGTTTCATAATCATCACAGGTCATGGTGGTTCACGCGCTGCTGAGTATTTGAAGGAGCACCTATTTGAGAATCTGTTAAAGCATCCACAATTTACAGCAGACCCCAAATTGGCTATAAGTGCGTTCAATTATTTTTCTTACTTTCCATTGCTTTCCACTTATTTCCTATGATGAAATTGCAGCATAAGCTATTGATTTTTTAACTAATTAAGCTGTATTCTGTTTATGGGGAACTAATTTCCCTCTATCTATCTATGCAGGTGAAACATATAAAAAAACAGATGCTGATTTCTTAGACTCTGAAAAAGACACCTACCGTGATGATGGCTCTACTGCTTCAACGGCAGTGTTAGTTGGTAACCATCTATATGTTGCCAATGTTGGAGACTCACGAACTATAGTATCAAAGGCTGGAAGAGGTATTATTAGCAATTTAGAACAATATCCTCTAGTGGACAGGAAATTTTCTTGCTCTTAAGAAAAATGCTTCTTCTTGCTTCCCTTTAGTATCACTGAGTTTAATGTTATAGTATGTAGGCAATCAGTTCTTGTTATTCTCTTTAACTGGGCCAGTGGGCAGGTCAAATTGTTCTGTAGCACTGAACTCCTTAGGGGATCAGAAAGTGTTGTTAAGACATGGGACTTTTTAAGAATTTCGGTGGGATGCTGGAACAGTAAGAATCAGTTGAAATAGGTATATGTACATAATATCAACTGACCAAATAAGCATCAATTTTTTGGGGGTACAGTGCACTTAGTTCGAGGCTTCGTCTAATTTATTTTACTAAATTTGTGGTACTTGCAATTAATAATTGTCATCTTGCAGTTCAACAGACTTGAGTTTTGTAAAGCTGACATGGAGCCTCATAATCTCATTTCCCTTCCTTCTTTTCCTGCACAGCTATTCCTCTCTCAGAGGATCATAAACCAAATAGAAGTGATGAGCGGAAGAGAATTGAAAGTGCTGGGGGTGTCGTAATGTGGGCAGGTAAATTGGTTTAAATTATGGCGAGATCTGTTGGCTGTGATTTCAAGCATTTTGCTAAAAATCAGCTGATCTGTTGGCAATGATTGATTCCTCCTTTTGATGTGGCCATGATTTATTGATTTATTCTGAATTATTTTGAAGAAGTTTGATTGGTTAAAAGAAGAAAGCTTTTGCAGTTTGTGAGCCATTCACTAACCGTGTTAAGTTTTTGACAGGATGAATATGGAATGAGACCAGGGATTAGCTAACTGATGCTTGTTAAAGCTTTCTTACTGCTTGGTTATCTCATGCACATATAGACATGACTGCCAATAATTTGGATAAGCATGATAATTAGGCAAAAATGGTATGGAACTCCCTACACAGTTTCGAAACTGATGACCATGAGAAGCCCATACTTAGCTGTGACCCTATGTATGCTGCTCCAATTGGAGTGTCAGAACTCTTAATCCCATTCGATAGTGTTGAACCACCAGCTTTTAAAGATTGTTCTATGTTGAAGTTCTGAATTATATGTTCGAGAAGAAAAAATTTGGCCTTTGATAACATCTCCAATAACTGTATGCTGGAGTGGAAAGGGATTTAGGGGATTTTATTTGGTTTCTTCCATGACATGTGCTTGAGATTTTGATAAATTCGTAACTAGGTGCTGAAGTCAAAATGATAAATTCTTGTTCGTCCATCTTATCAGGCACCTGGAGAGTAGGAGGTGTATTAGCTATGTCCCGTGCTTTTGGTAACCGGATGTTGAAACAATTTGTTGTTGCTGAACCTGAGATTCAGGTAATTTTGATAGGTGTTGAAAACACTGTATTTATTGCACAGGCTACTGTTTTGTTATGAAAAACTATCCTTGTGTCTAAAGTGAGAGTCTTTTCTTGCTATGGCAGGATCAAGTGGTAGATGAAGAATTTGAGTTGCTTGTTCTAGCAAGTGATGGATTATGGGATGTAGTACCCAATGAGGTATCGTTCTCTCTCTCTCTAATCTTCACATTAAATTAAACACTTTGCATCCGCCTATCATCACGGCACACATACACTTGAATACACCAATTTCACTATGCAAAATGAGAATTCTTTTCTTTATTTTGCTTGAGCATAACTTCCCCAAGTTTTCCTTCCCACCACCTAACATGTAACATGGCCAGGATGCTGTCTCGCTTGCGCAAACTGAAGAAGACCCCGAAGCAGCTGCTAGAAAATTAACAGAGGTAGCTTTCACCCGTGGTAGTGCTGATAACATAACATGCATTGTGGTGAAGTTCCACAAGAACAAGATGGATGCAACCAATTCCCCACGTAATTAGTTTCAGTATTTATGTTGCACGTGTGGATTCGTATAAGAATTTAGCTGATCTAATACCAGAATCCGTACATGCATGATCGAAGAATGTGCATATGTCGAGGAGCCAATTTGTTTATTCATCGTTTTCTTTCTTGATTTGCTATTGTATCAATAACGTGGACATACATACATACGCTTGTCTTTTTCTTTTCTTCTTCTTCTTCGAAAGTTGTCCATATTTCCTCTGCAAATAAATGGATTGTGGATTCTCTATGCTCTTCTCATAATATGACATGAAATGTGAGGGTGAATTTCGCTAAGTCCTTATTGGAGTTGCCAGATATGCTTTATTCAATCGTTTTAGCTTACTTATTATGCATTAGTTCTACTATTTGCCTAGGAGATACTGAACTAGCACTACAATGAAGGTGTATCCGTAAGAAGTTCAGTTCAGATGAAGGAAAAGAAAATGTTGAACTGCTTATGTTTTTCAGACTAGAGTTTTGTCCTGAGTTCTTGCAGAGCATAATAACCAGAATAGGCTGTTCTTACGCAGACTACTATGTCTTTAAGAGTGCATAGACTTTCGGACAAGATGAACTAATAAATGCCCAGTACCATGATTCTCTTGACATGGTCGAGCTGCAACTGTTACAGCTGCATTACCATATAAACTTTCCGTCGGTCTGGGTCTGATTTCTTGGGTCGTCAAGAAGGAAATCTTCAACTGAAACATTTTTAAGTGGAGAACAGGTTCACATTACGTTGGAAACAGGTGGTGAAGTCTAAAGGTCGGAGGAAAAGTATGAGCACTTACCAATGTCAATTTCTGGTGGAGAGGGAGCAATACTTGTGCCAGGGTTTGAGTAGTCAGCTTCTTTTCCATGGTCTGCTTGCAAATTTGGAAAATGGAAGACAATAACATTGTGTTTGATTCAATCGCATTCTATTTCGGTTAAACTTGATTTGGTACGAGTATGGCAAATATTTTGAACCTGATTAGTTACGTTAAGCTCCTTTAGGTCCATTTAATCTAACGAATCAAACTGTGTTTAACTAGATTCGAACTGAAGATTGGGATTTGATAGTTGATTGAGAATCATATTGATTTTAACTAGATTCCAACTGAAGATTAGGTCTTAATAAAAATTCAGTACTCATTCCCAGTTGATTAAATCTTCATTTATATCAAATAAGTGAAACAAAGTAATGATTAGGAGTAGCATCTGACCTCCCAAGTCCACCAAGTCTGGATTTAGATCTGAAAAACTCAGGTTCCAAGGTACTGGGAGAGACACCCGATCCAAAGTCTCTTTGAAAGTATCAGTTCCATAGTCCGAAACCTGAAGTTCTTGTACATCTGAGTTATGTACTACGTTTGTGTTCTGTGGTGATGTATGCACAGTTGATGAATACTGGAAAGTTGGTGGGACTATCTCTGCCATGCATCTGCTCAATCCCAAACAGCAGCTCAGTAAACTCTCGTAAGGATATAGCACGAAAATGTCTGTCGTGCATCAGACCCCGACAGTACATGTAATGTGATGAATGAGCCATTCTTACTGTTTCCCATGATTAAAGTTGGTCGGTGCAGACTCTGATGTTCCTACACGAACACCTGACTTGTAGCAGTTGAAGTTGGCTGGAAGATGAAATGGTTGTTGGATTACAGGCTGAGGCATGTTGGAGTATCCTGGTTGGTTGACATTAAAGTATCCCGTCGGCATTGTGTTAGCTGCATTATACATGATCTTACCATAGTATTACTATATAAAATCCATTACTATATTTTATATGATGAATATAGAATTACCATTATATGGATGATGATGATGACTTGATGATGGAAAGAAAGATTGAGGTATGTTGGTATATCCCAATGGAGGATTGCTAACTGCAATTACACAATCAAACATTAATATTAAAAAACGATTATAATTATGTTAATGTTAATGATTTATTAATGGGATTAAAAGTAAAATTGCATTACCATTAATGAGAGGTTGAGTTCTTGGTGCAATTAATGGTGGAGTCACTTTGGTGTATCCTTTAGGCTTATTCCCAACTGCAACAACACGATCAAGTCACTTAGATTGAAACCCTTTTCGTTTTTCTTCAAAATGTAACTAAAAATCGAAGGTGATTGTTATACACTCATTTTTTTCCCTGAACTGAAAAAAAAAAAAATGAAACTCCATTGAAACACCTTACCGAGTGGTGGTCGAAGCTGGTTCTTGAGGGAAGAAGATGAGATAATTGACTTGCAAGCTTCAGTGATGTCGCTCTGCATCTTCAGATATTCATTGTAGAGATTGATTTGTCTGATCACTTCAAGCCTCGCATAGTACTGAGCGAAGAACACTAAATTTTCTTTTACTAATCTCTCCCAAACTAAAACAAAATAAAAATAAAGACAAAAATTAGTCAAATTTAACATTTAATCTCAAATCAAAAATATTTTTAATTAATTATCAAAATTTTCTTACAAATTAACACTTTATATTACTTAATACTTCAAATAAGAAATATTTCATATTTTATATCAAAATATGTGATTTTTTTTTATGTATAATGAATATCCTAATATTATCTTTAAAAAAAGGGTCATCAACACTTGTCACCGGCAAAGGTCCAACCCAACTTGAATCCTAATTAATCGATTGTTCGTGTGGCGTCAAATACTGGATGATTTAACCCAAAACAAAAAAAAGGGCACCAACACTTGCAAGGATCTAATGATCGAAGTGATTTTCAGGATCTGTCTGTCTTCAACCTGTGGAATTAAGCAAAATGGGAGGAAAAAAGAAACAATATACGAGATTTAGAGGATTTACTTGTGATAGTACATCCAGGTTCAATTTTGGCTCTTTCACTCAGAGTTTCAACAACTTCATCTTTAGTCATATACAATTGGATGCAAATTTCGATCAGATTCTGGACCTACAAGACCATATCATTAGATTAAATTAGATTCAGCAAATTTTAATTCAGTACCAAAAACCAACAAGAGAAGTCGATGATGATGTTTCTTACAGTTTGAACAAGTTCAGGAGTGATTTTTCTTCCCACGTTCATGCTTGTTGACGGCTTCATGACTTTTAACAGGAACCTTTTCTCAGTTTGCAAACACTTCCAAGAAAAAAAGAAACCTTGAAACTGAAGTGAACTGAGAAGTTTTTTGAGTTTCTAACGTAGTTTTTAAGGTAATAACAACACTCATTCACTCACTCACTCACTCACTCAAGTTTCTTAGAGAATCACGAGGAAATACAAACACGTGAGACCTCAATATACCTCCTTTTTGCATGGTTTTGTTGTTTTCTGCATTACTCTCTGACCAACCAAAGGCCTGACACAACAAAATCTGAATCCTTAAAAGTGAAGAGAAAGCTCGAAAATATCACAAGTGTATGACTCAGAGAAACGCCAAACCCGAATCTCGAAAACACCAAGTTGAAGTGACTCAATGGAGTAGTTGCAGTACTTACATTACTGAATTTTCCTTGCCAAAAAGATTGACAGAAATAAAATAAAAAAAGAACCCAAGAACATTCTGTGTGAATTCAGTACTAAAATGCTTTTGTATAGTCGAAATACTTGAAAGTGTTTCAGAAATGGATACCTTGTGCTTGGAAGATGATAAGATTCACATAAGTAAAGGTTAAGCCTTGTTTTTCTTGGTGAGTGATTCCAAGTTATAATAAGTTCATATACATAACCCTTTTTAAATATTAAATTTTTGTATATAATCGAAATATTCGAGAAGAGTGAAAAAAAGGAAATGAAAATCTTGTTTTGGAAGTGTAATTATAGCTTCAAGTGTCTGTTTCTGCAACTATTATGTCACTTATGTCTGAATAACGACACAAAAAATCCGGATCTGAACCAGAAAAAACAAAAAAAAAGAAAGAAGCCTTTACGAGGTTTTGAGTGTTCAAGTTCTAACAAAACCGAACAGAACAGGAGTCACAAGGTGCATTCATGTATGAAACATGCATGCAATCACCTAAAGCCACGACTTTCTTCTTCTTCCTCTCTCAACAGCTCTCAAAAAAGTCTTATCTTCACATACTAATTAAGTGATTAACATGTTATTATATATTAGAATGTCCCATGTTGCCTAGACTTAAAAATGTTAAAGGATTAATGAGTAGTAAAGGTCAACCATCCAAACAACTAGTTCTAGTTATTTGAACAATAGTTGACCCAATCTCAATTCTTGTTAGTGGACTCTACACTCTGCCCATATTAAAAATTCAATATGCTATCAAAGCAGGTTTGGTCTGAATTATGAATTTTTCGGTTGTCCGTCTGGATGTCTATTCTCAGCGGTCCGGTCCGATTACCACTGCGTATATTTCAAATGACAACTGGATGTCTATTCTCAGTTGCACTTGAGGGGGAGTTTTAGAATATCCCATATTGATTAAATATGAAATGTTAAAGGATTTATAAGTGGTAAGGATCAACTATCAAAACAACTAATTCTAGTAATTATGGTAACCATTTGAGTTCATTTGATAAATTAGTTGAAGAACATTGCCAAAACAAAACAGGAACATGTTCTGAAATTTGTTTCTTCACATGTACCAAACTAAGTTGTCTTCCATGTTAGAGAAACAGAAGGTACATTAAGCATATAATCCCTCACTATCTATGCATGTATGTATAATGATATTTTTGAGTTTGGATTCTCATTTTTGCTCGTGAATGTTGAATATTATTTAAAGAAGAAGATTAGGTACTGATTAAGGTATCAAAGTTGGTCAAATATTAAAAAAAGGGGAAATTTGTTGTAATCTCACATTTTCAAATGAACTTTTTTTAAAACTAAATCAATTCATTTTAATCATAATTATGAAGTAAATCGTCATAAATATTCCAACCCATTTGTCAAATTGCAAACCCAACTGTAGAGTAAAAAATTAACCCTAGTTGAGTCACTGAATACAAGGGTGAGTTGTGTATAAGTATATATTAAGCTGTATTTGCCTGGTTCAATTATTACATTGCAATTATTTTTATTATTAAATTGGGTATTTGAGAATTCTCCTCAGAGTCTCATGGGTTTGGATTTGGACAAATTAGTCACTGTTGCATGCTGATTCACACTGGTCTCTTAGATTCAAATTTCTTCATCTGAGAAAGACTTTCTTTTACCGGGTAATTTGCTCTCCTTTTCATTCTCTCCCTCTCAAAGTCACCGTGGAAATAACATTCCTTTGTTGTTTTCTTTTCCTTTTTCTTTAACCTCTGACTGGTCGTTTAATTGCTATTTTTCAAGATTGTAGCATATGGGGTTTCATTGTGTTAACTCAAATTGCGATAAAGTTCAAATCTTTAGGTTTTTTCAAGCTTGTTCTTTGCCCTGTAGATCCAATGAGTACTTGTTTTCACTTTCTGTGTTTGGCTGAATATTGGCCGTTACAACTAGGGTTTGCCCAAAGGCTCGATCTTGGCAGGTTCAATGTGGGTTAGATATGGTCCTCAGACGATTTTCGCAGGAAATGCTGATTGCAAAAGGAACATGATTTTCTGTCTCGTGGGCTGTTACACGGTTGCCCTGTTTGTTTCTGAATTGAATCCATTTAGTTGTTTTTATGTCAAGCTTTGGGGTTTCATTTGGATTCTTGACATGTATGACACTATTCTAAGCTAAAAATTCAACATTTTGAGTAATTTGAGTATTTGACAGGAGTTCAATTAATATCTCTAGATTAGAAGGGAAATTTTGGAAGTTTAGATTATTTCTTCCTGATGAATGCAGGACTTGACGTTGAGTAGGTTTGTCCACTTAATAGTGTTATGTAGTTGTTGGTTGTTATTAACTCTCTCTTTTTTTTCAGTGGTTAAATGGTTATGAAGTATTAGAATACCCAAGTAGTCTTATCTTTGAGCTTGTTGGACCCACACCTATTTCAAAGTTTCACAGTTCTATCATTTTACAGTATCTTCATGTTTTGATGACCATGGATGAGTTTGGTATCACTTATCAGGTGTTTTGTTAGTGTGGTGAAAGAAAACACTAACAGTGAGCTATACAATTGCAAACAGTAGTAACACAATGTCTAGTAGAGTTTCATTTTTTGCCCTAATTGAAAGTTTTCTTTTGAATATTACTTTTGGTACTTGTTTGATGTTTGGATTCACATATTTAGAAGAAAGAGTATAATTTGGATATTGCTAATCTAATACATTCTGTTTGAGTATAATTAGGATATTGCTAATCTAATACATTCTGTTTTCTTTTGTTGTTGAAGTGTTCTTAATAGACACTTGCATCTTAAATCACTAACTAACTAGAATTCCTCAAAATGCATTTGATTATGAGATATATGCGATAACTTTCATTGTATAAAACCCAATAACAAGGGATACATTGATTGGGATGTGCAAAGGATCTTGCAAAAACTTGACGTTAGTGCGACATTTTCGATGTAATTTACATAGTTAGCAAGGTGTTGGTGTCCATCTCTATGGGCGTGGGTATGCAATTATGCGAGGGAGATACTAGACTTAACGTATCTGAAATGTGACATTTGTCTCTTAGTGATACTGATATTTTGTAGGAGTACAGGGTAATATTCATACATGGACACTAGTGTTGAGTCAATGAACCTGGAAAGTGAAATCTTCACTTTCTTTTTCTTTGGAGGGTATTATGTATGATTGTCGTCAAAACTATAAGTAGCCCCCTTTTTAATAAAGAATATCTGCATGCAGTATAACACGTAACGAGTCCATGCACGTCTACACACGTAGGGTAAACTGTTTAATGGGAGGTGGAAAGAGGAAACACTTGTGCGGATATTTGGGATAAAGATAATCATTTACTGCATATGTCAAGTACAATCAAGTGTCGGTCCAGTGTTTGATATGCTTATAATGACAGTAATGATTACGTATATTCTATGTCTGATAGCAACATTCCTGAATCTAGAAACCCAGAAATCGGCATGTACGTGTCAAGCGCTAGGAGAGCTTTTTTCTCCAGCTTTTTTGTGCTTGCATCAGTTCCAACATAAAAGCTCTTCTTTTGTCTTTTCCCCATAGGAACATGTTGGAAGTGTTAAATTAGTTGGTCCGGCTAAATCCACGTGGACCGCATTAATTAACACTTTACATTATTGCGTAAAGATTATAGTTACTTTTTATTTAGGTGATTGAGTATTCCTTATATAACAACCATTTGTGTTTATGACATTTCCCGAAATGATAATTGCCAGTTAGAGTTCATCTTTGAGAAGGTGGTGTTTGCCTTCCACTTCCCTGGAAAGCCACCACTAATCTTTCCGACTCACTCTCTTTCTCCATAGACACTTGGAAAGTACACGAAATTCAATGTGCATTTACTCTAGTGTATGATACAACATGATGACATTTGGATACTTCTGTTATATTGTAGCTTGCTGTTCTTGCTAGATTTTTTTCCTCATATTCTTAAACATGTTGATATTGCAAATTTTGTTAAGCTATTTAATGTTACTTCATTAACTATGATCTGAAAAACACGGTTACTTCAAACCATAGGCTGGCTAATGTATGTCAATCGGAAAGTAAGAAAGAACTCTGTTCTATGGAATAAATGGAAATAAAAAGAACTCTCAAGAAGTTGGTGCAAGGAATTAAACTTGTTCTGCATTACTATTACTTGTTAACTAGATTTACGTAAAAATTGGGGTATCTCGACACTTAACCATTCTTTAGAAGTGGATCAGATCACGAGTGTATGGACTGTTGGTATTTGCTGTACCATTTATGTCATATTTCTTTACCATTTATGTCATATTTCTTTCCGAGTTGCAAGATTACAGTGACTGAATAAGGATTTATGTGATCATGATTTTACATGACCATTTTGCTCTTAGCAATAATTTTTGTTTTATTGGAGCAGCTTTCAAACAACCATGAAGCAATCTCTTTGCCTTGGATTATGAAAGAATTTCCGGTTGTCAAACCTGTCTCGTGTCTTCAGTTCCTCTAATATTCATATAGCTAGAAGAGGAAGAGTTATATTTTGCTAACCATAAGGGGACTATGGAGTGCAATAAGGATGAAGCAATTAGGGCTAAGGAGATTGCTGAGAAAAAATTCATGGAAAAGGATTATACTTCGGCTAAGAAATTTGCTTTGAAGGCTCAAACCCTGTATCCTGAGTTGGATGGTCTCACAAAAATTTTAACAACCTATGACGTGCACCTTTCAGCACAGAATAGGTTAAGCAATGGTGAAATAGATTGGTATAGAGTGCTTGTTGTAAATCCTTGGGCTGATGTGGAGACAATCAGGAAACAATACCGAAAGCTTGCTCTTATTCTTCACCCCGATAAAAACAATTCTCCGGGCGCAGAGAGTGCATTCAATCTTATTTCAGAAGCCTGGAGTTTGTTATCTGACAAGGCCAGAAGATTGGAGTACAACAAACATTTGAATGTGGTATTATCTCAACATGGAACTTCAACCCAGAGTAAGGTGTCATCAGCGCCATCTGGGGCAAATGGCCTTCACCACTACAACAGTTCTGTAAATTCGAGCGCAAGAACTCAGAAAAGAAGTAGTCCAACAGTGCCTGCAACAGCGTTTCCTCCTATCAAGAGAAAAGTTAATACTTTTTGGACCATCTGCAATGGCTGTAAGACGCAGTATGAATATCTGAGGATTTATCTCAATCAAAGCCTACTTTGCCCCAATTGTCGTGAGGCTTTCTTTGCCGAGGAGAGAGCTCCACCTCCAAGTGTTGTGAACTCGTCTGGTCATTCTTCCCTCCAAAAGAATGAAAACTCAAGGTATCATACTGCCAATAATGGTGGGGTCACTCAAATGTCAGCATCTGATAAGCGTGGAGTTAGCAATTCAATCCGTGGCTCAGATCTGCAGGGGAATCATTATTCCAAAACAGCAAATGCTGGAAGTGCCTTTCAATCAGCATCAATTGGTGCTCAAGCTTCAAGTGTAGTGGGGCAGGCCCATCTTCAAGTGAAGAGAGACCATGAAAGAGCAGAAGAAGCCTCTGAATGGGACAGGAGTTATGCTGCTAAGAAATCTAGTAATTCTTCTGTTATTGTTGATCATCTATATAAGAAGAGAAGATCCGATGGCATTCATATAAATGGCTATGGAAGTGCAGGCTTTGGAAATGTTTCTGAACCAAGAAGGGGATATGTTGAAACACAAAGGTTGTATGGTTTTTCTGGCACTAACAATAAGCCCGACACAGAAAGAGACTTATCTGCTGTTGCAGTTAGGAAAATGTTGATAGCAAAGGCACAATCAGATATTCGAAAAAAACTTGAAGAATGGAGCTCTAGTCAAGTGAAATTAAAAGGAAATGAAAAACAAAATTTTGCTACTAACAATCGCAAGAAGTATGATGACTCTGCCGGTTTGGATAAAGGAAGCAAGGGCAGTAAACGTTTCCCCGGATCACCGTCTAATGATTCTAATAACAAGGAGCACGCACCTTTGTCAATCAATGTACCCGATCCAGACTTTCACAATTTTGATCTGGACCGAACTGAAAGTGCATTTGGAGGGAATCAGGTCTGGGCGGCTTACGATGACGCTGATGGCATGCCCCGTTACTATGCTCGAATTCATGAGGTTATCTCTATGAGCCCCTTTAAGATGAAGATAAGTTGGCTGAACTCGAGAAATAGCAGCGAATTTGGTCCTTTAAACTGGATAGACTCTGGTTTTCAGAAAACTTGTGGGAATTTCAGGACTGGCAAACATGAGATCAGCAAAACCTTGAATTCTTTCTCGCACAAGGTTAAATGGACAAAATGCCAACGCGGTATCATTCGCATTCTTCCAAGTAAGGGAGATATTTGGGCCCTTTACAAAAATTGGTCTCTAGACTGGAATGAGGAAACCCCTGAGGAAGTGGTGCACCAGTATGAAATGGTTGAAGTGGTCACTGACTACGATGAAGAACAAGGCATATCTGTGATGGCTCTTATCAAGGTTACTGGTTTCAAGACAGTTTTTCGTAACAATACGGATTCTAGCTCACTCCGTAGGATACCAAAAGAAGAGATGTTCCGGTTCTCTCATCAGGTCCCTGATCATTTGCTTACAGGTGAAGAAGCTCAAAACGCTCCAAGGGGTTGCTGGGACTTAGATCCAGCAGCTACCCCCCTGGAACTTCTTCAGGTAGAAGCCAACAAAGCGCAACCGGAGCCTGCTACAAAAACTGACAAACAGACGAAACATGATTTTCCAACAGGTAAGGCAGATCAAACTGATGGAAATGTTGCAGAAGCTGAAACTGCAGAAGGTCATGAACAAGAAAAGAACGAAAAATAAGCGGGTGGTACGGTACAGAGGTAGATTCAAATGTTGTAGATGATGCAGAACAAAGTCCGAGTTAGCTAGTTCGAAACAGCAGAGAAAGAGAGAACCAATATAGGGGGGTGGTTATTTTGTAAACCTGAGACTTGAAGGAACATGGTGGTTTGCTGCATAAGTGGATCATCAAAATGCTCCAGAGCTTTTTGGGTTTTTTTGTTGTATAATTTGACAGTTCCAAAAGTAAAAGAAACGTAAAACAATCACAGTATCTCTCATGGAGGACCATAATTCCCCTCTCTGTACCATTAAAACCTGTTAAAATCTTTAGTAGTTTCTTCATCTTATCAGCTCACTGGAGGGGCTACTCATTTTGGATTCTTCTGGCCTTTAAGGCCTGAGCCCGAGTCTGAAAAAGATTCAACTTGGAGTCCGAAGATATGAGCCTGAATTCATTCAAACCATAATTTGGTTCGTTAACTCTGGATCGGTCGGTCCACAAAGTAATCGATCAAGTTTAGGTCGGAACTTTACCAAATCGGTGTAAAATCAACTATGTGACAGAACATAAACAAAAAGTAAACCAAAGACTATAATAAATTTCTTCAACGACCGATGACTGAACATGCTTTTCAAAGTTCAAACCTCGATTCCTGGAAATGTTACCAAAGAGAAGATTATTGGTAGTGTTGATGCGAATTACCGCGTGTCTTCGTTGAAGACATTAACAAGGAAGACTTGTCGGAGCTGAGAACAAGAATCTTAAGAGCAATATTTTATATTTTCAACACGACATATGACAACATTGGAAAAAGCAAACAAACAACAAAGTGAACGGTCGGAAGCTTCGTGACCACAGAAAGCAAACTCATGCGAAGACTACGTCTTACACATTACTTTTCTAATTATAAGTTTATTATAAGATTAATAAATTAATTAAACTTAATTTTTATACTTAAATTTGAATCAATTGAAGCTTAATTTTAAATAAAAGCTAATTTATTTTGCAAAATTAAAATAGATTTCAAAAAGACTTAAATTTGAAAGCGACAAGCTTGTCGGCTTACCCCACATGCATGCAAGAACAAAAGGGCTGCCCTTTTCAAACTAGCCCTGTGTTTCATAAAGACGAGTATTGTTAGTCCGTCTCACCTACTTCCTATTAATTATCTATTAATCTTCCTCTAAACAATGGTCAAATTCAGAATCCACTCTTTAATAATAACAAAGGATAGTTATCCTTATTTTATTATCTTCTTAATAAGTAAGCAATCTCTTTAAATAATATAATAATGTATCACAAACTTAAATGCACATGGATCAGTTAAAAACTTAAAATCTACAAAATATAATAACATATTTTTGGCCTATATTACCATAATTATATCGGAAATAACCTCTCTATCAGCTAAGAGTAAGACTACGTGTTATCGGACTTTCTTAAATTTCGGATATGATTACATAATTACATCCCAAAACGGAAGTTAAATCATATAATATATCCAAATATTTTTTTTAATAAGAGTTAGATTATTCATTTATGTGATTGGTTTTGT
>JANIHY010117552.1:0-16422 GCA_027479065.1 Erythroxylum brevipes
AAATTAAATATAAAAATTTATTATAATAAATATATAAATTTAAAGAGTTAAATTAAATTAAATTACGAGGGTTTATAAAATCAAACTCTCGTAGTTTTTCATTGAAAAATATTGTATATGGCATGAAATTAAATCCTTGAAAATAGTATACTGATTTGAAAAGCATCGGCACCCAAGGATAGATTTGATCTATGTCCCACCCAATTTATTTGTTAGTTGTCACAATGTCATTTGTCTACTTATATACTAGAACACTTTGCATTTACTTCAAATTAGGTTTAGTAATATTGGTCCAACTTAGATTGATCCAGCATGAAGTTAATGAGTCAGTTTTAGATTGACTGAAATTTGCGCCAACTTGGGCCTAGAAGTTGATACAAAGGTCAGTCCAAAAATTTAGCACATTTGACCCTTTACCACTAAAATGATATTGTTTAAATATAATTGATCAAAATGACATCATTCAATTTTTGACATAGTCTAATAATATATTAGACATTGACCTAACCCGATTCTCCTCTTCACCATCCTTACCAAAAATGTCTAGAGCCCACCTGATTTCTTATCTACAGAAATGACTTATTAGCCAAAAATTAGCTAATTGATCGTGTTTAACTAATTAATCATGTTAAACAACTAACCATTGTGTTTAGAAATCGTATTGTGTTGGTTGATTAAACTTAATTTGTTCAGTTTTAAAAATCTAAGGAGGCTGATAGATTGTGTGCTATAAAAATATCGATAGATGAGTATCAATAATGAGCATCTCTCATGGCTTAGAGAGAGACACTCCCCCTTCTCTCTAGAACTTGCTCTCCTCACATTGCCTTTTCCTTTCCAGTCTTGGATTCTCTCATCTCCACTTACCCCACCCCCTTTTTCCCAAGCTTTTCTTTTCTTCCCACCTCACTTTGTCCCCTCCTTTCCTTCAAACTTTCTTTCCCCCCTCTCTCTTTCTGCTTCATGGCTGACCCAGCTGACCCACATGCCCGACCCTCTGACGACTTTCCACCTTTATCCACTGCTCATCCCCATGCCTCTCTAACCCCCTCCAGCGCAATTCTTGTGGCTTCCCAGAGAACATGGAAACAAGTTGTCGGGGACTCCATGACTTCATCTCTTTCTTACACACCACCCTGGGAAGTTGATGGGAAACTCATCGTCTATCCGGCCCTGGACACTTTTCAAGCGGGGGCTGCTAGTTGGGAAGCCACTCTCATTGGCCTTTTCCTTGATCAACGCCCAGCTTTTCCCCTTATCCAATGCTGGGCTAACAAGTTTTGGAAGAACAGAGGCCTTATAGATGTTCTACTTTCTGAAGATAACTTATTTCTATTCTCCTTCTCCTCCACCTCTATCTCTGCTAAGATTCTTGAGGAGGGACCGTGGCACTTCGGAAGTCAGCCACTGTTCCTGCAGCTCTGGCGACCTGGTCTTCAACTGGAAACTATCAAAATTCAAAATCTCCCAATCTGGGTTAACTTCCATAATGTGCCATTGGAGTACTGGACCACACACTGACTAAGTCAGCTAGCAAGATTCATTGGTAAGCCATTGTGTATGGATGAGAACACGGCAAGGAAGAAACGTATAGGTTATGCCTGTCTTTGCGTTAGTATAGAGATGTCCAAGGAGTTACCTAATGAAATACCGATTATGAGACTTGGGACTGAGAATCAGTTATGGGAGGACAGCATTGCTACTTCCTATCATTGGAGACCCCCGGCTAAAGCTAAAAGTACTGTTTGGAAACCTACCGGTAAGACCTTTAAAACTGGTACTTACCAGGAATTGATGAATCTAGAGGAAGCTGGCCAGTCGGCTGATAACCTGACCCATGCCCAACCAAGTGCCGTTCAGAGTACGACAAGTCAAGGGGTTAACACTGTCATTACTACTACTATTGTTGAACCAGTGAATCATCAGGATATTCCTTCTCTTACTCATCCATTAGAGCCTTGTGGGATCATTGAGATCGTGAATGCCGGTCTGCCTATCATGCCTGCTTATGATATTCCTGAGAGCGCTCCTATACTACCTGCTTCCTCAACTTAGGCTCATAATTCTAACCAGGAGACACTGGTCACTTCTGAAGAATCATATATTCCTTCTCCAGGCCTTCATGCCGATGAGAACAGTGTGGACTCATGGTCCATCTCCAGACGAAAATCCCAACAGGACAAGGGTAAAGGCCTCACAAATCCATCTTCTTAATATGTCCATTTTGGCATGGAATGTTCGAGGAATAAATTGTCCTTCCAAGCTACTGGCTTTAAAGGACTTTGTCTACCGAAAAACCTATTTTGATGGGTTTACTTGAAACGAAAATTCAGCTGGCTAATATGAATAAATTGCAGATTTTGGGTGCCTAGTGGAGTTTGTTATCCAACCACAATCACCATGCTTATGGTAGAATAATCGTCTGTGTTAATTCAGATGAGATTTAGGCTGAGCTTCTTGAGGCCACAGAGCAGGCTATGCATCTTCGTATGACTTTGTTGCATGGTAATACTGAGTTTTTTTTTCTCTTTTGTGCATGCTAGCAACTTTGAGTTTCAACGTCGAGATCTCTGGACCAACATTAGCTGGGTGAGTGGCACAATCACAAAACCTTGGCTTCTATATGGGGATTTCAACACTATACTCTACCCTTCTGAGGCTCAAGGGAACATTAGCTTGAGAAACTATTCTGCTGACTTTCTGAACTGTCTAGTGCAAGTGAAATTAACGGATCTCAAATTCTATGGCCATTTGTTCACGTGGTTGAATAAACAAAAAGAAAATTGGTTTATTCGGAAGAAGCTTGATAGGGCCTTTGTCAATGATCTCTGGCTTCAACTCTTCTCCAATAGTTCAGCCCGCTTCCTGGATTCATTATTTTCGGACCATACACCCATCCTGGTTTCTAATATGATAAAACCTACGATGGTCCATCACCCATTTCGGTTCAATAACTATCTTACTGAGGCTCCTGGGTTTGTTGAAGCTTGTATGAAAGGTTCCATGCTCTACTGTCACGGTACTAAGCAATTCACTTGCCTTCAGAAATTGAAAGTCATTAAGCAGGAGCTTAAACTTATTAAGGCTATCCAAAGTCCTACTATTGTAGCAGTCAATCACTCTAGATTGGAGTTGGCTCGAGTAAAGTCTCTCTTATCTTCCAGACCAGATAATAAACAACTTATCGATCAGGAGAAGCTAGCCCTAGCCACTTACCTTCAAGCTGTTAATAACCACTCCTCCCTTCTACAGTAGCGAGCTCGGATTAATTGGCTACACGATGGGGACACTTGCTCTCAAATTTTCTTCCATTCCATTCTATCAAGGAAGAATCGGAACAAGATTGTTTCCATTACTTCTCTTAATGGCTATGTTATTCATCATTTGAAGTTTATTCACGATGAAGCCTTCAACTATTTCAGCTCCCTTCTTGGCACTGCGGCCACCTCTCAAGTTACTCTCCAAGATTTACAGCTCCTTAATCTTACACGAGTGTCTCCTTCTGACATGGATCTCTTAATTCACCCAGTAGAGGATAGCGAAATTGAGAGTTGCGTTTTTGGGATGAATGGTAAGAAGGCTCCTAGGCCGGATGGTTTAAATGGATATTTCTATCAACTTTCTTGGAATGTCATTGGTGGTTTTGTCAAGGAAGCTGTACATGAATTCTTTCAAAATGGGGTGCTACTTAAGGAGCTTAATCGAACCTTCTTATGCCTGATTCCGAAAGGTGCTAATCCTTCTTCCTTTTCTGACTACCGCTCCATATCTTGCGCTAACTTCATTTATAAGGTGATCTCCAAGATTTTAGCTGCTAGATTGAAGAAAGTGTTGGCTTCGTTGATTAGTGACACCCAGAGTGCTTTCTTGTCTAATCGATATATTGGTGATAATATTCTTATTGTCCAAGAACTCTTGAAAGGATACTCTTCCTCTCATAGCCCTCCAAATTGCACTTTGAAAGTTGATTTTCACAAGGCTTTTGACAGTATTAGTTGGTCTTTCTTGACAATTATGCTGGAGGCTTATGGTTTTATAGACCAATTTATTCAATGCATCATGGAATACATTTCCTCTGTATCCTTCTCGGTCTTGGTTAATGGCTATTCTAATCATTACTTTAAAGCTGCTAGAGGTGTTAGACAGGGTGATCCCATTTCCCCGTATCTATTTATCTTGTCCATGGAGGTTCTTAATGCTCTCATCCGACAGAAGGCTCTTTCCAATCCGCTTTTCTGGTATCATGTTAAATGCAAGAAGCTGGGACTCACTAATCTTTGCTTCGCCGATGACTTACTTCTTTTTGTAGAGCTAACCTGGCGTCGATTCAGACTTTTATGTAGGCTCTACAAGATTTTAAACTTCTTTCTGGCTTGCAAATAAACTTTACTAAAAGCTATTTTCTCTTGTCTAAACGAGTTGTTGGTTTGGAATCTTCCATTTTAGTGGCCACGAGTATGCAACTGCACACTCCCCCTCTATTATATCTTGGTCTCCCAATCTCAACCAAGAGGCTCAACTATGCAGAGTGTCGACCTCTCTTAGAAAGAATCCAAAAAAGGGTTACATCTTGGGTGAATAATTCACTTTCTTATACAGGTAAGCTTCAACTTATTAAATCAGTTCTTAATTCCTTACATGTGTATTGGTCCTCGTACATCTTTTTAGCTCAAGGCATTATCAAGGAGATTGAAAGGATTCTTCAAAAATTTTTATGGAGCCATTCCAATGGTACTCTGGGAGCAACTAAGGTGAAATAGTCTTATCTTTGTTTTGCCAAACACGAGGGAGGGCTGAATATTCTTCCCATTAGAACTGCTAACCGTTCTTTGATTCTCAAGTGCTTCTGGTGGATTTTGGAGGACAAGAAAACTTTGTGGATTAAATGGTTGCATGTTTACTTTCTTAGAGGACACAACATCTGGGCTATTAAATTGAAAGCATCACACTCGTTCTTTCACAACCAGCTCTTGAAGTTACGGGATGAAGTTCAGCAAGATACCACTTGCATTATTAAAGATGGTCAGTTGGCTTCTTTATGGTATGATAATTGGTCCAGTCAAGGCCCCTTAATTCACCAGTTAAACATCTCCAGAGCTTCCTCCCTATTCCCTCTTAAAACCCGGATGCGAGCCTTCATAGATGGATCCTCTTGGAATCTTCCTCGGAGCCTATGCCATCTTCAACCAACCTATTCCCCTTCTCCATAGGAATCTGATGCCTTTTCCTGAAAAAATATTCCTGTTGCCAAGCTAACCAATTGCCTCATTTGTGACAACCTGCGTTCTCATCGAGCCACGGTTCCTTGGGCAGCCACGGTTTGGAACAAATATTTAACGCCTAGACTGTCATTCATTTTTTGGTTAGCTATTCAGCATAAATTATCCAAAGCTGATCGACTTCCGTATATGCAAATTGACCAACATTGCCCCATGTGTTCTCAACAGGTGGAGACATGCTCTCATCTCTTCTTTGAATGCCTATTTACTAAATCTATATGAGAACATGTCTCTACTGTGTGTTCTTGGACAGATCCAGGGTTGAATATTGTTGAGATTACTGCTTCTTTATCTACTCATAGAGCTACCAGCCGACCACTTTTTATTGTGGTCTTGGGAGTTTGCATTTATTCTCTTTGACGAGAACGTAATTTCTGACGTTTCCAGAACATAGCTTCTCCAAAAGAAAGTCTCATCTCTTTGATACTGTCTGCAATTCGCGAGATTGTCTTGGCAAAACACCTCCAATTAACATGTAGCCCGTCTGTCTGCTCTGCTTTACGCCTTTAACATGTTGCTCTGACTTGTCTGCTTGCATGTGTGCTTTTGGTTGACATCTTCCACTTTGCACTAGATTTCTAGTCTGGATATGGGAAGCTATTAAATTTATCTGTCTGGGAGCTACGGTCCCTGGCTTCCTTAGTTTTCATTAGCGTTTCACTTTACTTTTGTTTCTGTTGTGTCCTTTGCTAGGGGTCATCCCTTGTTATCCATCTTGTACTTTTTCTTCTTCATTCATTAATTAATTCCACTTTCTTTTTTCAAAAAAAAAGTGTACCCTCGTGCACATCGATTATCGTTCTAGCCATCTTTATAAATGGCCTACCTAACAAAATTGAAGCTGAATTTTCAACACTAATTCCATCCATTTTCAAGATGTAAAAATCCATTAAAAATATCAAACCGTTAACTTGGACTAAAACATCCTCAATCACTCCAATAGGACACATATATGAATGATCAGCTAGTTTGATAATCACTTTAGTTTCTTACAAAGAATTCAGATTTAAAGTTCGATAAGTTGAGTATGGAATGACATTAGTGGATGCACCTAAGTCTAGCATGGCACACTCAATTTTCTTATTACCAGTAACACATAAAAGCGGAAACATATCTGAATCTTTGCATTTTTTCAATAATTTCTGATTTATTACAACCGATACATTCTTACCCAAAATTCTTCTCTCCTTGTCCTTCAACTTCTTTTTATTTATACACAATTCCTTTAAGAATTTTGCATGTTTCGAAACTTGCTTGATGGCTTTTAGAAGTGATATATTGATTTCCACCTTTTTGAAAGTTTCTAGGATCTCTCTTTCATATTCATCATCTTTTAGTTTAGCCAACTTGCTAAGAAAAGGAGGTAAACATGCAATAATTGATATTGATGAAGATGAATCATTTTTTTAATCTTTGTTGATTCTTGAGATAGAAGTTCTTTTTTCTTTTCTCCATCATTGTGCTTTTCTTCCTCCATTGGTAAAGAAGTTCTGTATTGAAGTTCCTTAACACTTCACAAAGTCATTGCACTCACATTTTTCTTAAAATTCACCACCGATTGGGAAGGTAATTTTTCCAATGCTTGCACTTCCAATTTACTTACTGAGGTGGGTAATTGAGTGATATGATTTCCCAAGTTTTGAAGGCTTGCCCTTGTTTCCTGATGAAATTGTTGTGTATTATTAGTAAACGCCTTAATAATTTCATCTAAAGACATACCTGAATTTGAAGATTAAGGTTGAGCATATGTAAGAGCGTGAGGTTGTTCATTAAAATTGTGAGGTTGATATCGTTGTTGGCCTCCTCGATTTTCATTACTTAAGTTTGGATTATCCATCCATCCTGGATTGTAGTAATAGAAATAAGGGTCATACTTTCATTGATATTGACCAAGAAAACCCCCATGTTGCATTAGCTTCTTGAAGAGAGTCTTGTTGCAATGTAGGGAACATATCTGTAAGATGTCCAGAGAATGAGCATATTCTGCACACTGTTGCTGATTGCAATTGACCTACAACCATTTAAAGAACTAGAGTGGTTAAATCAGAAAATTTATCCTCAAGATGCGTGTTACTTACCTCATTCACACACTTAATAACTCCATCCATCCTTATCCCAAACTTTTAAGAATTTTTGGCCATAATTAATATCAATTGTCTGGCTACCTCAGGTGTTTTATTTACTAGAACTCCTCTACTAGCTGCAGCAATAATCCTTCATAAAAGTATTGAATCATAAGTTGATTGGGGATTTGATGATGCGGACAGCTGGCACATAGCTCCTTAAACCTTTCCTAATATTTATATAATGTTTTTCCTATAATTTGTCTTATCCCACTTATCTCCTTTCTAATAGTCACTGCTCTTGATGTAGGAAAGAATTTCTCTAGAAATATTCTTTTCATCTCGTTCCATGTTATTACTAAGCCAAGTGAAAGATAATATAAACAAACCTTTGCCTTATCCTTCAAGGAGAACGGAAAAGTCTTGAGACTAATTTGTTCTTCTGTCACCCCATGTGGTTTCATTCTAGAGCAAACAACATAAAATTCTTTCAGGTGTTAATGCGGATCTTCTCCTGCAAGACCACGAAAAGTAGGCAGTAAGTGAATCAAACCATATTTCAATTCAAAATCTACCTTAACATATGTGAATTGAATGCATAAAAGTTTTTGATTCAAATTTGGTGTCACTAGGGTTGAGATTTGTCATCTTTTCGTCCTCTTTTTGAAAATTATAGTCTTCACCAATTGTTAGATCTACTTCAACTTTCACATCTAAAGGTGAACGACTACTTCCTTACTTAGTCTCTTTTTTCAAACGATGCACTGTCTTTTCAATTTTTGGATTGTATTGCAATTTACTTGTCTGAGAAGCACGAGTCATACAAGACAAGAGGCCAATCAACGTTTGATTGGCTTATCCATGAATTGGCTGAGCAAATTGACAATAGACACTATCTAAGTAATAGTTCAATAAATCAACTTACCAATCAAACGTTGATATTGTCCAGGATCGCTGAGTAACTACCCCTCAGCTTCAGCAAGTCTATGGTTTTGCTGAAGTGGAAACATCATAGGCTTGCTACCAAGCATTCTAGCCTCTTGTAAAATGTCCATTGTACACTTTCTTTGGGAAAGAAAGATTCCTATAGCTGATCGAGCTGCTTCAAGCCCAAGAAAGTACTTGAGCTTGCCTAAATCTTTGATGTGAAATTGCTTATGAAGGTATTCCTTCATTTGGTTTGTCTAATTGCCATTGTTTCCTGCAATAATAATGTCTTCAACATAAATTAGCAAGGCAAGAAAGACATTGTCAAATCTCATAGTGAACAACGAATAATCACATTTAGACTGTTGGAAACCATAGCGTGTTTGATAAAATTTTTCAAACCATTGGCAAGGTATCCGTTTAAGCCCGTAAAGTGATTTTCAAAGTTTACAGACTCGAGAATCTCCTAGTTTTTTCACACCTAGATGTTTATACAATGTAAATTACCTCCCAAAGATCTCCTTACATAAAGGTGTTATTGACATCCAGTTCGTCGAGTTCCCAATTTTTAGCCGCAGCTACAGATAAAAGACATTTAACAGTAGTTAGTTTCACTACTAGTGCAAAATTTTCTTTATAGTCGATATCCTCTATTTGACTAAACCTTTTAGCAACCAAACGAGCCTTGTAGTGCCCAATGCTATCATCAACCTTGCGTTTAATCTTAAAAACCCATTTTTCTCCAGTAGGTTTCTTCCCTATAGGAAGTTTTTCAAGGGTCCAAGTTTAAGGATTTAATCTCTTGTTTCATAGAATTTTGCAAATTAGGATCTTGATTTATTTGTTCAAATTTTTTAGGCTTGGTTTACTCTAATAAAGCTGTAAGATAGCTTTTGTGAGCTGAACTAAATTTTGAATAATCAAGATTTTGAGCCAAAGGATATGGCTTACCTATAGTGACTTGATTGATCAATTTTAAGGACCGTTTTACCTCAGTCATATTTGTCACATAGTCTTAAAGATAGGGGGTGCATGTCTTTCTCGTTGTGGTTTTTCTTCTTGATTTAGAAGATGTTGTACTAGATAATTTGGTAGAGTTGGCTACAAAACCACTAAAGTTGGGGATGCCTTATTGTTTTCGATTTCCTGAGAGATAACTTGTAACACCCACATATCCCCTAGAAGGATGTATGAATGCCACACAAAACAGTATACCAAACCAACGCATACGAAAACTTCCAATAAATAATCTCGACAAACATATATTAAATTACATAGTACTTAATACAAACTCGCTGAAAAATCTAAACCAAACCGAAGTATCATTGTTACAAACTCATAAACAAATTCACATATACATATCAGATACAAGCCCAAAAGTCAAACAAAAAATTTACATTATTTTCAAACCAACACTCAAACTTTATTGGCCATTGCGATTGACTTGTCTCATTCCTTAAGTCCTTCTCTCTGAACCTACACGGAACAAATCCACCGTGTTAAACATATAACTTAGTGAGTAATAACTAATCTATACATAAACTGACAACTCGTCATATTGAATCATGTAATAGCATCAACATGCATTCAAAGATTTTTTTTAACAGTAAGTCAGACAGAATGTATTTCAAAACAGATTTTTATAAATAATAGAACCGCATAACACAAGAGGGTATAAACCCTTCAGAATCAGAACATAATTTAGTTTATGTCAAAATCAAACAGATATCAAAGTACAAACTAAGATGATTGCTAAATACATTTACAGAAGAGAATAACGAGACTTATACAGAAGAGACCGAAGTCTCGACGTCGAAGTGTCACAGAAGAGACCGAAATATCGACACTGAAGTGTCACTAATAGAAGACACCAAAGTGTCAATAATATAAGATATCGAAGTGTCACAGAAGCAGCTGCAGACCCTTCTAGGCATGCCTATTTACCCACAATTAGGACTCAACAGTTTTAAAACAAAACAAGGTCATTTTAGACATTACATGTGCAAAGCAAGTAGTCAATCATATTCACATGAAAAAGCACTTCCAATGATATAAACATGCATCAAACACCTCGGACGATCATTGCAGAACACAATCAGTATAAGTCAAATTTAATAAGTAGAACAACGTAAGGTACATAGGACTTCAATATTTCATTCATCAATCAATACCTCGGACCTTCATGTTCGAAAGCAGTACACAATTCAGTACACATTCATTAATATCAATTTTAATTCAGTAATAATAAAACAAATCAAAGTGAGACTATCTTAGGTTACTCACAAAATTTACCGTCTAAATTACTTACAATTGCTCCCGTTTGCTTATTGCCTTGAAGTCCCGGCAATATCTGGAATTGATCGTTCAATGCGTTCCTCTATAACATTTAACACATATACAAATCACTATTGTGCATGATTAAGAATTCATTAATGTATATTGAATATATATAATGCATGTTCATGTCAATTCCTGGTATCTTATTGTAATTTTCATCATCAAATCGATCAGATATCAAAGCCCTCATTAATAACATTTGGTACTTATAGTTTGGACCAAAATAAAACAATGTGAAATCAATTTCATAACCTAAGTGACTACTTCATATTTTTTTACCCATATGATTTCGGGTAAACTCTGCATAATTAATCTGGTAGGGTAAATGACAAAATTAGGCAACACTTCCTTCTGGAAATGTTCTATAGTGTCTCAAGTTTCTAATGACTCCAAAATAATCCAATTTGATTCAGTATTCAAAGAGTTATGCACAAAATACCACAGACTGTACACATTTGAACTTTTAACTAGTACATGATCATACCCTCTATTTTCACAACTCATATCTTTATTTAAAAATTGCAAACTTTATACCAAATTAAATCTAAGAGAATAAGATTCAACTTTGATGAGGACACCTTAGTCTAATTCGGCCTACATCAATACAGTTTATTCAATAACTACATGACATGATTTCTGTCCCTGGCAGTGTTTCAGCTTAAGCTACAACTCACTTTCATGCCAATTTTGAATATCATAGAGATAGAATTAAAATTTGACTTCTGCACAAAAGTTGTAGAATTATGTCTCCAGTTCAATTTAAAATAAGAATCATTTCATTTGGAAATCTACAGATCAAAATATAACTAAAATAATGAAGCATGTTTAGAACATTCTAGTCATCAAATTCCAGCACACCTCAGTATTTTCATCTTAACACCTCCCATTCGGGATAACTTTACATGATCTTTATGAGAAGGAAAATGGTGTATTTCAGCAACACTTTCTTCTAGACAATTGTTCCAATATGTTTCCAGTTTGTAATAACACCAAAATTGCACAATTTGAGTCAGTATACTGAAAGTTATATCCAAAAGAGTTCTGACTATTTTTAAACTGTAACAGAATTCCTAACTCTAATTCCAGTCAGATTTTGAGATGCTTAGAGATAGAATTAACATTCGGCTTCTTCAGAAAAGTTGTATACATATGTCTCTAGTTTAATTTGAATTAAGAATTAACTCATTTAGAAATACACAGATAAAGTTATAATCAAAATACCAAGACATGTTCAGTGAAAATTTTCCAGTTCATAAGATTCCAGCACACTTCTTCACCAATATCTCACATATGTCATTCCAATTCAGGCATAACTCTCATACTACGAAACATATCATAAAGATCAGATTGTCACTTACTTGTTAGGCTTTCAATACAGCTCAAACTCCATATTAAATCAAGTCTCCATGCAAGCAAAATTCATCACCAACTTAGGATGAAAACAAGTTGATTTTGGACAGCAAGATGAAGGTAGCTTTCAGTTGGTTTTATTGACTGTTTTGTGAGAGATTAAGGAGTGAATTTCATATACCAACTTAGCTTGGGAAAAGATTGAAGAAATTTCGTGAAAGAGATATAAGAGAAACAACAGAAATGTTGCTACTAGAATTTGCTTCATCAAGTGTCACCATTCAAGCACATCAACATGTTAGGTGTCACCATTCAAGCACAACACTTGTCTTAAGACATGTCTTACATTTGCCAACTCAAGATGCTACCACTAATCCACTCTAGATGCTGGCATATGTCACCAATTATTCAGTCTATATGTCTCCTTAGTATTGGTCCACTTGTCACACAAGAATGGATCCATTTGTCACTTAAGTACTAGTCCATTTGTCACCTATTTTGAAAATTTTTAAAATTGACCAAAAATTTTGAAATAATAATAACACTCTCTAAATAAATTTTCAACTCAAAATAATTCACCAAAAATTTCAAAATATTCAAAATATACCAAAATTTCCAAATCATGATTAATACACTCCAATTTAATCCACAATTTCCACTTATAAATCAAATTTACCCGAAAATGTCAATGAATGCATGTACAATTATTTGTATAAGTCAAAATTCATATGCTTATATTAGCGAATACTCAATTATGCAAAGTATATGATGTACTGTAAATTTCTAAATTTTCTAACCCCTGACATGGGGTGTTACAGTAAGAACTTCCTTAATAGCCAACTTCTTAAATGAAAGAATGAGAATTTGTCTGCCAAGAAATTTGTTGTGAACCTGCAATAATGTCACTAAGATATCCCACACATAGCAGCTGGAAAGACACCTCAAATCAACAAGCGTTCCAACACCTAAATGTCATAAAACACAAGAGTTGCAACATCTCCAGGACATTTGGAAATATTTCATCAAAAACAAAATAAGCGACAGCCTATAAAGTCACATAACCCTTAAAGAAAAACATTCAACAAATCTGGATGAAATCACACAAATATCAACTCACAAAAATAGTTTTTGATCCACGAAATTCCAACTGCAAAGTCACTATATTGTATTCATTTTTTCACACAATTCAGCCTTGAAAATTCACATAATGAGCAGAGAAAATCAGTTGTCTAGTATAAATAAAATCAACAAAAAATCAGTTGCCTAGATAATCATTATCCCCAAAATAAGCTATCAAATAAGAGTGCAAAAATCACCAAACAGTTACATTTTATATTAATCAAGATATGGTGATTTGATTCCAATTAAATCATATCCTCATTATGATTTCAATCTTCATGTAAGAGTCCCACATAAGATAGATAACTTAGCATAGTAAAATTTCTGTCCAACTTTGTCCAATTACAAATAATGCCCAAAATTAATTAATAAGATAGTTTAACACATATCTGAACAATCTCTCCTCTTTTTAGCATTATTTGTTATATATTGAAACTCCCCCTTAGGAAGATAATTGGACATATAACATCAAGTTCACAAAACATAGAGGAATTCCCCCTTAATCAAACATCAAAGTCCAAATAACTTCCAAATGAAATCAAATGCAAATAACATCAAGTTCAAAAACATTCTCCCCTGGGCACAAAAAGATGCCAAAAAGTAAAATAAATAGTCACACATATACCTTGAAGTCTCCTTTTGAATGGAACAATCACTAAAAACAATCCAATATCTCCCTCTTAGAATAAAACAATGTCAAAACAAATAATGCATTCAATGCGATCAATTTCAGCGAATAAAGAGGCATAAGAATCAGTAGTAGGTACAGTAGAAGAATCGTAAGCACGTAGTGTAGTGATAAGAAATATAATATTGTATTTTTCTCTACTAATCCTTAGTCTTTTATGTTTATTGTTGGCCTAAAAGTACTCATTACGTGTATATGTTGATTTAGGTGGTTTATGGAAGAAAAATGAGCAAAACGAGATAATTTTGCAAATTTGGACAATTTTGACACATTATCATATTTGGGTCATAAGTTTCACATAAAAACTCTGATTGAGATGATTCAAGTGGAGTTGGAAAGACTTGAAGAGGGATACAACTTTCATGTTTTAAGTTTTGAGTGATTTTGAATATAAGAGGTTAGAAATCAACCTACAAGTGAACGTTGCTGCGTTGATCCAACACAAATCTGCGAGATTACTACACAATAATCAAGGAGATAATTAAGGAAGCTTCCTAAGACAACTTGGACATGAAATATCAACTAAAAGGCCACTTCCCTTAGCCAAGAAGACTACCATTTGGATTATTATTATTTTCCTTAATTGGGCATTTTGTTGTGGAGAGAATATTTGGCATATGTTTAGGAGATTTTTTAGGTTTCTATCTAATGGTTTTATTACATGAAAGAGGAGGGGAAGACATAAAAAAAAAAAAGACACACAACTCACGTCTCTCTCTCTTTCTCTCCTCTCTTCACACCTTAAAGCTTCTTCTATGGCCCTGCGTGGTAATCTCATTCTTGGATGAAGGAATCGAAAACTTGGAACATCAAAACTGTGAGATCTAAATGAGTTTATTTTTTTAATTTCGACTTTTGAGTTCTATTGTTCTTTCATGTTTATTATCATAATTATCGTTCATGATTACTAGGAGGCCTTAATTGTGTTTGATAATCTACTACTAATCAAGTAGCTACTAGGATTTAGTAATTTTGTTGGTTTTGTTATTAATTCTTAAAAAAATAATAGGCTAAGTTTATCTTAATTGTTGGTGGTTAAAAGAACTTTGATTTATTGATCTTTTTATTACTTAATCTTGTTGTTATATTATATCTTTCGTTCCGGGCTTAGATCATCTAATAATTACGGTTAATTGGTTCGTTGGTGTTCTCTGTTAACCACACGTGAGGAAAGATAGGAAATACTTGTTTTCCTAATAAATACTCAAAGTGGAATTAATTACCCTTGTATCAAGGTTAAGTCATTAGTTCCGATGGTGGACATCTCCTTTGGCCAAGCTAGTTATTTTTTATTGTCTTTAAGCTTAATCTTATTAGCTTTATTAGCGTTTTATTTTATTCACGACAAACAAAACCCCCCCCCATCAATCTTAATAGTAGTTTAAATACACTTTCAGTTGCCTTTCTCTGTGGAACGACCATTATTCCCACTATTACAAGTTTAATTTCTAGGAGCAAGTTTATTTTTGATAGCCCTTGACAAGCTCATCAAATTTTGGCTACGTTGTCGGGGAAAAGTTTTAATTGATTTTGTATGTTTTTGCTACGACCTATTGAAAAAAGATCATTTATATTTTTTTTAATTAGACAAAATAAAAATAACAATCATAATTTTAATTATTGTCATAATTTTTTCATCTTGTAGAATTTTTAATTTGTTTCTAGCTCAAAAATACCTTTTTCTACAAGTAGCAAATGTTTTGAACGAAACTAATTGATCCTTTGGATCATGAGTGCTGGTGGCTTTAGGCCAAATTCAATCAGTTTCTAGGAGTTTTCGGCAGTTTTTAGTTTATGATGCAATTTTTAAATTTAAATTTAATTTTTGTGTGTTTAACTTTGCTGATTTTTTTTTGCCACTTAGTTTATGCACAATACTCGTTCTTCTAATTTTGGTTTCAAGATATTATATGCAAGTTGCCCTAACCATCAAATTACCAAGCAATTATTTATAAAATATTTCTATGATAGACTTTTAGATATTGATAAGAGCCTAATTGATGCAGCCAGTAGAGGTGCCTTGGCAAATAAAACACCTAAACAGGCTAAAAATTTAATTGACAACATAGCAGCTAATTCACAATAGTTTGGAATAAGATTAGACTCATCTTCTAAACATGTTACTGAGGTGAATGTTTCTAATTTACAACAACAGATTGCTGGACTAGCCTCTCTTGTTCGTCAACTTACTGTAGGCACTACAACAAAAGCATACATTTTGCGTCGTCTAATAGACGTCGTAGAATCCCTTAAGACGTCGCAGAAAACCATCTACGACGTCTATTAGAACGTTACAATAGACGTCGTAGATAGTGGGGTAGGTAATGGGTTTCTCCGACGTCTGAGTGAAGACGTCGTAGATGGTCTAGCGATTCTGCGACGTTAATGAAGACGTCGGAAAAGTGGCGTATAATTCCTGACGTTTGGTGAAAACGTCAAGGATTGTATGAGTTTTCACAACGTTGTGGAGACGTCGCAGAAAATAAAAATTCTATGACGTCTAATTCAATAAACGTCGTGGATTGTCAAGATTTTATTAAATTATAATTCATTTATGAAAATTTTGGTAAATTTTTTTAATAATGTTTTAATAAAAATTAGGAATTCATGATTTGTTTTAATTGATATGAATATTGAAATAATTTATAATTTGATCAAA
>JANIHY010119715.1:0-16374 GCA_027479065.1 Erythroxylum brevipes
CGATCTCTTTTGGAGGCAAATATACTGTTTTGTCCCAAAACAATCATACTCCATAATATTGACTCATGAAACACCCCCCCCATAGTTATCAAAAAGTTGTTAAATCTGAATGGATGAATGATTCTGACCAAGTTGAACAAGTTGTCAATCCTGAAAGGAGTATGATCAGAAATACCATGGTCTAGGAATTTTACTAAACTTCCTGGAAAGGAATATAGCCAATCCACATTTACCAAAGCCTGATCCAACTTTTTCCTGATGTGCCAATTTGAACTTTGTTTATTTGACCAAGTGAATCTATGGCCTTCAGATTTTAGATCCGTGAGTTCCACCTCCTGCATGCAATCATACATAAAAATAAATGTGTAAGTTACAATTATCTTCTACTTTAAATATGTATAATTTTGTTTTAAAGTCACCACATACTAACCAAGGAGCATTTATCGAGGCCTTTATTCTTCTTATAGAATTCCAGAGTCTAGTCTTTTGAAATCCAAGGTTAAAGCCATATACAAAAGTTGCCAAAATACTAAAGTTTTCCATCTTGAAGTAAATCTTAGTGTGAATAAACTACTGGTTTGTTTCGAGAACATTCACCTCTAATGAACTATCATCGTAAGCAATAATAATCCTACCACAGGCATAGCTATGGTGGTTTATTAAAAACTGCCATTTCCTACCTAAACAACATAACTTGTTTAGATATGTTTCCCTAATTTTAGTTTCCAAAAGACAAAAAACCTTAGGCTTCTTTTTCAGGACAAAATCCCTTATCGTATTAAGCTTGGAAGGGTTATTTATTCCACGTACATTTCATACTATCATAGTTATAAGAGATTGTCCTTACCTTTATAGCCTTTCTTACAGCTCCTATTGCTTTTCCTAGAAGTCACCTGTTCAAACTACTCCTCTTAAAGTCCACCATTTGGCAGTGCAACCTTTTGAAAGCTTATTTCATTCTATTAGGGATTAGAGACTCCTTCATCTTGAATAGTAACACTACTAGTTTCGAGCCCATTCCTTTGCTTGTTCGTTTGAGAATTTTTATAATCAGCTAAAGAAATCAGATCTAATTCTATCTTTTTGTCTAGAGTTAGAATATTTTTTCCTTGAATGCTTCCCCTAATTTTAAGAGGGTCTTTTTCCAATTGAATAGGTTTGGTATTTTCAAAAACCTATTCATTCTTTTCTCCCTCTCGCTTTTCTTCCTAATCACACTTTTCTATTCCCATCACTTCCCAATAGTCTCCTCTAGCGAATATTTTTCTAGTAGGTTTCTATTGTTTACCTTGAGCATTTAGCGATGGTTTACATTGGTATGTAATCAAAACTTTGTCCTCTCTAAGTAAATGCTCATTTGCCAACCTTAAGATAGGAATGCAATCCTTCATTTCTTTTGAGATATCCATTCTCACACACAATGTGGCAAAACCAACCCTTTTCTTCAAAATAGTGTTCTTATCCATACATATAGGTTTTTCCAAATAACTAACTAGCATGCTCAATCCTTTGGTAGTCCAATATTCTAGAGGAATATTATGAATGTTCACCCATAAGGGAATGTTTTTCATTCTAATTTTTTCTAGTTCCATTCCTAGTTGCTAACTTTAAAGGAATAGTGGGAGTTATGAAATGTGCCAAAGGCTTTCTTCAATTACTTTTTACGCTTATGATTTTTAAGAGAAAGTGAATATGATATTGTCCTCCTTAGTGGCATTACCTCCATTAGTCCTCTTCTTTTCCAGTTCCTTTGAGTCTAAGCTTGTATCACTAGAAAGGCAGGTCTTTTATCCATGAAAAACCCAACTAAGGTTGACTCCTATGTCCTAGCCCCTTCCTGTAGGATTTCTAGGCTAGGAGTCATCATTGGTTTCCCTTCAATCTCCACAGTGGGACTGAAGACCAAGGGAGAATCAGAATTGTCTCCCATAACCTGTTTCCATGTCTTCCTAGTTCTTATAGAAGAAACTCCTTCTGTTGGATCTGCCTTCTTAGGGGGTAAACATATGTTGAGGGAGGGGTATTTTTAGGAGGGGTGGTGGGGAAAATTGGGTTGAAGAGGATTGGGAGGGGGAGGATGGTTTCTCATAAAGGTTAGCAATTTTTTGGCTTGATGGTGTAAGAGAAAGTGAGGGAGGTGATGGTAGAGGTGTACATGAGGAAGATGGAAATTGCTCAAGGGTAAAGGGGAGAATTCAGATAGGTTAGGGGTGTGGTTTCTATCATTGTAATGAATCAAAGCTAGTTTTGGTAAGTAACAGACTTGCAGAAATTTGTGCAGGGTGTGTTGGTTTAGTAATGGTAAGGAAAAGTGTGCGGGACAAAGTTTGATGGTAGCAAAGCAACAATTCCCCTAGACTAAACTGGAAGTAGATGGAGGAGGAGGATGGAGGATGGAGGGCCTTACTGGGAGACAAATGGTGGAAGGAATGAGAATTTTGTAATACATAATATAAACCTTATTACGTACACCAGATCTACATGAAAGGATTAAAAATAAAGATAATGTAGAATACCTAATTTCGATTTCATCTCTGATTCTGATGCCAATTTTGAGCTCTAAACAATTACGGATCTCCTAAGACCTTTACGAAAGGTGCTCTACGAGACACTGGCTAATTCTTTCTAAGGTTTTTTTTTAGCGTGATAACATGAGCTCTTTTAATAGGTTAGAGAAATCTTATGCTTACAATTGATATGGACAACTACATGAAACTTTAACCTTTATATAGCTTCCATATGAGACTTCCCTATCACAAGGCTGATATGGGTCTGGTCCACACTAATTGGGGTCTATTTTCTACTCAAACTTCAACTCGTTAATCTAGATCATTTATTGGGATACTTTATTATCTTTATCTAGATCAAATTATGTAACTTAACTAATAATTTATTTAAAAACTAAAAAATAAAATTAATAGTTGTCCAACTTTATGGGAAAGGACAAAATTGTCCAATAATCTCCCTTTTAGACAAGAATTAATTACAGTTTTGACTTTAATTTAAAAATAGTAAAAAAAAACTTGGTTAAGCCACCCTACTGCATTAGTCGACTAAGTTTTAAAAACAAAACATTTGATTCAAAGATAATGAAAGTCCATTATTATGTCCTGCAAGACTTTCGATGCCTAATACCTCACTAACATGAATGAAAAAATAGAGTGTGGCAAACTAGGATGATACCTTTCTCCTTATGTCATGTCAAACTTCATAGATATCTATGCTAAAACTGTATGTGTCTAAATAACATAGGCACAAGGTCATTCTGTATATATGCCCAATCACCTTTAAATACTTAAGATCGACATAAATTTTAAGACTTTTATACGTATTATGACAATGCATGACAACACGTACTACTGAGGATAAATGATGATCATCTTTATTAACGAATCATTATACTATCATAATACATCAAATTGTACAAATGTACATGAAGCAAATATAATGATCTCCTAACTAACAGTGTCTAAGACATCAAAACAACCATACTATATACTCATGTCACAAACACAATTGGGAAGTCCTTTAGTCAAAGGATCTGACTTACAGTTCCTCAGTCTTTAAATGCTCCAAACCTTAATGTTGCATTTTCGTATAAACACCTTTGAAACCAACTACTTTACCTTTAAATGCTAAGACCCTATGATATCCTCTGTTGTTATTAAACAACATGGCAAGAAGATTGCCACAGTATAATTAAATGAGTTTAGCCACTGAATCAATCACAGATAACTTATAAATCAAGTTTATGAGCTAAATTGTTTGTGAAATAGCCCTATAGCATGCAATCTACATGCATACTCGAGGAAGTTACCTGTGTCTACTTGACACACTTCCATGATATTGTACCATTTGCAAAATTAAAATTGTAACATTAAGTAGACTTTCGATCATCCAGACATATAACTCAAATTTGAATCTGAATTTTCTATGAGATTTAATTTGTTGACTTTTTTCATATATCAACATATAATCCTTATTTTCCTTTAGTATCTCAACGCTCGCTAGAAAACATTCCAATAGTCTATAACTGGATTAACTAGATATTGACCAAACAGTCAAATAATGAATGCAATGTCATACCTAGTACATAGTCCAGCATACATCAGACTATCCATCATACTAGATTACGGAACATTCTTCATAACCTCTCTCTTTACTTTATTCTTTGGATACTATACCAAAGATTAGCTCTCACTATGAGAGACAGGTACTACAACAAGTTTATTGTTAATCGTATTAAATTTTTGTAACGCATACTCAATGTATGCATTCTATGAGAGGTCTGATGAGTGTTGAGATTGAAGACTTAGGACAAAAGATGCTACACCAAGATCGTTCATGTCAAAGTTCTTGACCAGAAGTTGCTTAACCTCATATAACATGGTTAAGTAATTTGACGTGAGCAATATATCCTCCGTATGCAATAATAGGAAGATAACTTTGCTCCCTTTGACTTCATTGTACAAGCATCTTTTTAATTTTATTTTCAATGAAGAGGAAAAGACCACAACCTCATCAATTGTAAGGTATCACTTTCTGAAGGTTTGATTTAAACCATATATTGATCTGTATAATGCATAAACCATGCTAGTTCTATCTGGATCTTAAAATCTTTCACATTGTACCATATAGACCTCTTTATAAGGATCCTTATTTAGGAAAGCAATTTTGACAACCATCTGATGTAACTCTATATCATCATGAGCCAAAATTGCCTTAATCAATCAAAATATATCCTCTGAGGATACGAGAGGAAAGGTAACATAAAGTCAACATTTCTCTCTGAATGAACCATTAGGCAACTAAGTGAGCCCATAAACCGCTGAACTTTATCCTTGAATCCTTTAGATCTTAAGACTTTATTTGCAACTGACGAGTTTACAGTTCTACTGCAATCAACTAGCTCCCAGACCTTACTATGCTTCATGGCTTGCATCTTGTTATTCATTGCACTCCACCACACATCCACATTGGGTCCAGAAACAGCTTCTGTAAAAGCAACTGGATCCGTAACATGTCTAATAGCATAGTCTTTTACATCTAAAAGACTATGTAATCAAATAAGATAGGAAGTTGTCTCACTCTAGTGGATTCACTTAACTGTATTAGATCTTGTACCCCCAGGAATCTCTATGTCTACAAGTATGGGTTCCTGTTCCTGTACAGGCACGGTACAAAGACCTAGATCTACTGAATCTAAATGTATGAGGAGCGGTTACATGATAACTGTAGTATCCACCTTGCTATCATCTGAAGGGTCAATAGGGCCCACTATCATCATGGCCCTATCATCATAGTCATTGTATTCCAGAAACTTAGCTATTTGTGATTCTACTATTTTGGTCCCTCCTTCTCTACAGTAAAAACTGTAGACTCAAAGTGGTCGAGATATCTTACTAAATGGTAATGAGGGGAACTAGCATGCAACCTATCCTTATAAGGATTATACTATCTCAGTAGGGCAGCCCCTTATACGAATGTGTGCCAGGCAGGATTTCAAAACTTTAGATAATTAGGTAGATTATTCCTATTCTGCATTGACTTCTACAAGTCCTTTAGGGTATAGTTATGCCTTTCGACAATATACCATTTTGCTCAGAACTACTCGGCATATTGAATTAAGTGACTATTTTAATTGATTCCAAATATCTGGCAAACGGACCTTTTAAAGTCCTTAAACACCATATTTGCTATGATATGGTGTTTCATGGTCAAATCTGACTATCTTGATGAATTTTTCCGTTGGTTCTCAACCTTTAGTCTTTAAACAAGAACACATAATTATAAAGGGAATAATCATCAACAATTATCAGAATACATCTAGAATTGCATAATGCAACTGTATAAGGTCTTTCTATATCTTTACGTATTAGAATCAACAAGTTAGAAGCATGAGTTGACCTTAATATCCTTATTAGTCAACTAACCCCTGCAATAATTAGCACATGTTCCCTTATCATCATAATCTAGAATTGAGAAATGTTTTCCTTAATCAATCTCTCAACCTTAGCTCTGGAAATGTGGCTTAAACTTTTATGTCATACCAAGTTTGACTTCTCATTCATCATGGTCCTTCATTTCATAACCTGTCCAGCAAGATACGAAGAAGCATTTATCTAATTCGGGGTAAGACACATTCTATACAAATCATATGTATTAAATGCAAAACTTCAACCTTCTTTGTCTAAAATTGATCAAAAGATCACGTATAAAATGTATTGTGTAAAACTCAAATAAACCTTATAGCAAGGCTTAGTCCATACATTCCCCTGTACATACCAATTCTACTTCTTTATTGCTATGAGTCAGCAGTTTATCCTTTCCTTTATTTAGCTTTATCCTGGATATGAACTACTACATTGCAGAAACACCTTGATCAAATGTTCCACTAAATAGCCACCATATGTACTTAATACGACTATCGCAAATAGGATTTATAATTGACAAGCCAAAGATTAACCTAATGGTCTCAGTCTTTCCTTTTAAACCTCATACTACTGGTTTCTTTATGTCCCTAGAACCTTTATTAGTACTGATTTGACCAATGTCAGCATGTGAAGAAGCTTTGAACTTTCTATCTTCAAACTTAGTGGGCTTCGTCTTTGTCTTCCCTTTAGTTGCTTTGAGGGTTGTTGGAGTAGCAAGCTTAAGTTTCTCCTTAGCAACGTAATGGGCTATCAAAGCATTGAAGTCCCAACATCGTCAATCTACCGTCAAGATGAATTATTCTCAATATGTTCTCTATTACTGCCCTTTTCTCCCGTATACCTTATGGAGAATAATTCTTTCATTAAGGCATTTGTCTCGATACTAGATTAGACAGTGTACCTCTAAGAGATATTATCAAGAAACCCCTTCGCTATGTCTGTATTCGAAAGTCCACTTAGCAAATGGTTAAGAATGGATCTCTTAATGGTCATAAGATATAATCTCTTAGACCGATCCCAACCTTCATAGATTGCTTTATGAATTTTCAAGGTCATTGATGTAAGTGGAGATGACGTATCCGTCTGTATGGTTATATCAACCACAGCTAGATAATCTCCATAGCATTTAATACATCCTTCGTCCGCTTCTTTGTATTGAAACCTGATAGGGTTTCAATGGTGATACTGATTTTGTTGGCTGAAAAGGTGACTTCAAGATAATAACTTTTAAATAAGCAAAAATCTAGGATAACAACAATACTCAAAACTATTAAATAGTATCTTTACTGAAAATCCAGTCACACATATTATGAAACATCTTTGGGCTGAACATATAATATATACAACTAGACCTCCACACATAAAAGCGATCAGAGTACAAACTATCAACTCTTATGACACTATCACCTTTAGACGAATAGATCACTTGAGCAATAGCTTTCCTCCATCTAATGCTTTTACACACATCTCAAAATATTATGTAAGGTCAACACCTTTGGGCAGAATAACTAAACATAAAATCATAGACATCTCCCAATATGCAAGCAGAATAATCCAAAATAATGAGTTGAAAGAACACTTTGGTGACTAAATTCTCATCAACACTCAAAGAGTCCACAAATACAAGGGATACATATTTATGTTATCCTCACATTCTTTGCGGGCATATAGTATCTGGCAATGTAACATTAATAAATGCAAAAATCCGAATCCACAGTTTCATTGTCATATACTCGTGCTGAAGATATTTTCTGAAAACTTCATTTGAGACTTTCGTAAAAGAAATATCTCAATAGAGTGACTATTGTGCTTTATTGGACATTGAACCGATCTCTCGAGACACGAAAATCTCATGCATCTCCCTTATGATAAGTTCGTTGCACGAAAATTTACTCAAAATTGGCTTCAGAATGTCTCAATTCTTTCTCCAATCAACTATCATGCAATCCTGAATACTAAACATAAGACTCGAGACGCAAAAACCTTATGTATCTCCCTCATACGATGTCCGAGGCAAGAAAATTCACTTGAAATTGAATTTGGAATATCTTAATTCCTTTTTCTAAAGTTAAAATTTAATTTATTACTAATGTAATAAATCTAGAAAAATGAAAAACTTATTTTATAAATTTGTCGGACCCAGAAACTGACCTAGAACACCTCGAGGTACCCTTACAAAAAATCTGAAATTTGTGTGTGTGTTTTTCTTTTGAAATTTACTGTAGCTTTGTACGACTGATGTTAGCCGCTAACGTGGAGTGCCACGCCAATGTGCGTGGCATGGGGGTGTGCGTACGCTACATGAACCAATGTCGATGTGCCCCCATTATATCTGGCATGTGTGCGTCACATGCACCGCACGCGCCGGCACATGTCCCTCATCTCAGCTTGCCACGTGGTCAGCCCGAACGGGTGCGTGGGAGCGCTTCGTGAAGCGATGTGTTGGTGCACGATTGCTGCGCGCAATGCTGATGCCTGCAACACTGTAGCAATTTCGGTGCATGCACTGCACTGCATACGAAATATCTGATTTCAGTTCCATCTCTGATTCCGATGCTGATTTTGAGCATCAATCGATAACCAATCTTCTGGGACCTTTAAGAAAAGAGCTTTACATGACACGGGCTAAGTCGTTCTACAATTTTTTCAATACGTAAGCTCTCTTAACGGATCAGAAAAATCTTATACTTATGATTGATATAAGCAACTGAAGGAGACCTTAACCTTTATATAGCTTTTATATAGAACTTGTCCATCACAAGGCCGCTATGGATCTGATCCATACTAATTAGAATATATTTTTTACCCATACCTTAACCTATTAATCTAAATTATTTATTGAACAATTTTATTATCTTTATCTGAATCAAATTATGTAACTTAACCAATAATTTATTTAAAAAATAAAAAATGTAATTAATAGTTGTCTAACGTTATAGAAAAAAGACAAAATTATCCAACGATTTTCATTTGGTGAAAGATGAGGTGGGAGAGGAGCAAGGTACCAAGATTGAATTGCTACCAACATTGTCGCTCCTAGGGGTCCCATGTGTGCTAAAGCAGTTCTTATCTTTAGAAGCTTCAGTATTACGTATAAAAATTAAAAACCTGAAGTCAGCATTGAAGTCAGCGTTTCTTTCGGAGTTGCAGAGTTCCAAATTAATGGCGGAAGCAACCAAAAAATTGACTCCTTTGCTTATCTGCTGAATTGTTTTCTTCTTTTTCACTCTAGTTCTGCCGGATTTTGGCAGAACTAAACGTTGCCGTTTGGATCCATGGAGTTGGCTGCTTTCTGTAGTAACTTCAACGTGAAGGTCCCTGCAAAACAAAGAAAGCACGTCGGGGGTTGTATCCCGATTAGCCCCCCCGACGCTCAAGTTAGTCTTTTTGGTGAAGGTGCGATTGCTATATGTAGAGCAAGCTACGTTATGATTGCGTACCTCTATTTTGGTGGAATTATACCTTATATATGGAGTAGTAACTAGGTTTAGATCTTTATGTGTGCATGGAGGTCTCTCACATGCGGACGGGCTGAGGAGAGCGTGGATCGGGCTTGGGCTTGACATAACCACTAGGTATGAGATTGATCTTTGAAGAATGGACCGATCGACCCACGGGTCGTTTTGACTGGGTCCGGGCCCAGCACGGCCGACCCGACCATAAGCCCCCTACTCCTCGAGTCTGAGCGAAGAGAAGGGTCGGAGGAGTATATAAAGGTTTTGTAGCTCGTACGTGGGACGGCTCGCAATTGGGGCGATCGGTCGGACATCGAGATGTAGCTCATCAATGGGACAGCTTATGAAGTGGTCGATCGGTCGGGCATTGACGTTGTAGTTCGCATACGGGACGGCTCGTAATTGATCCGATTGATTGGTTGAGTATCCCAATCGGTCGGCATCAGCACTTATTGCTCAATAGCCCGCGCTACGCGGATCGAGTGGTCATCATTAGTGAGCGTGTGGAGCATTCATTGTCGACGGCGCGTTCCTTCTGACAGTTTTTCAGAATCTGAAACGTATCGTCCTTGTAACCGTTGCGCAGCTGTCATACGTGTCCTTTCAACTGTTCGCGCCGCTCCAGATTTTGAAAAACCCTAATTCTTCTTGGCTCGGATTCTGCCACGTGTCCGAGCTTGCTCGGATTTTCTCCGCGTGTCGAGCTTTGATTTGGTGTTTCTTCTACCGGCCCTCTATAAGTACTAAGAGTTGATGAGTTGCAGAGTTTTTTACCCTTTGCTTTCGTTCTCCAGCTTACATTTTGCTTTCACTTACTCTTTCTCGTTCACGGTTCCCGAAAATTTCTTTCACTCCGTCGTCCGATTTTTCCATTTCCAACCACTAAATAGGTACGTTCCTTTTTCTTCATTCCCTCTTCTAAAGCTTTCTTTTCCAAAAATCCTCTTCCTGGTAAGCATGTCGATGGCCAGTTCTAGGAGTCTGGTGGAGGGTGTTGAAGAAATATCGACCAGGGAAAGGAAAGATGGGTTGGTCGTAGAGGCGCAGCCAAGAAATGAATCAACGATGACCATGAGGGAGTTGAATAGGTCAATACTTAGAAATCATATCCCCATGTCCTGGGGGGCCCGGCTGGCCCTGGGGAGCGAGCGAATCCACAGCAACTTAAGTGGATACTTTGCCGTTTTCGATAACTTTTTCTTGGTTGGTGGTATGAGGCTTTCGTGCGCCCCGATTGTTGACGAGGTGTGCGCCGCTTATCAGTTGATGCCGAGCCAGATTCCTCCGAATAGCTGGAGGTTTATTAATGGTCTGGCATTACTGTGCCATCAATTTGGTCATTGGCCCACGATTGGCATCTTGCGTCATTTCTTGAGGATGAGCCATAGTCCGAGCTCTGGGACTGAGATCTCCTTTTTACAGTATAGAGATGCCCGATATCGCCCGGCCGCCCCGTCTGGTTTGACCCTTCGCGGTTAAATTATTTGCTATCTGTTTAAGTATTGGTTTCGCTTTTTGATACGTTTTATTGTTGTGCAGCCATGGTGAAGATAGGAGATCTCGCTGGGTCCTCCCAACCTTCTAAGTCAAAGAGGCAGGCCGCTCAGAAGAAAAAGGGGAGAGAGGCGGAGACTGGTGATGGCGTCGCTTTACCTGTGGAGTTGGGCCCCTCCGTAGTGTCGTCGAATCTTCCGCCTGTCGGAGATCGTCTTGCTGCTTCGGCGTCGTTACGCATGGTGCCGGTCAGCGCGGGCCAAGCGGTTCTGGTAGAGGAGGAGGAGGAGGAGGCGGAGCCTCCTCTTAAGAGGAAGATATTGGTTCGAGTCGGTGATCTACCGTCCGGCCTGCCAAGTCAAGGCGGGACAGGGAAAGAGAAGAAAGGCAAGGGGAAGGGACGAGCCGCGAGCCCTGGGCAGTGGGAGTCGACCCTCAAATTGGCTAAGGATGCCTCGATCGGGGACCTCGAAGTGTCCCATTATATTGCTGAGAGGATTACTCCCCCTGTGGACGAGCAGATGATGGACAAGAGGAGTAATCTGAAATTAAGGTCTCAGCTCGTTCGTATCGGTGTACGGAGTGTGGTGACGTCCTTCGCAGTGTTGCAGTGTTTGGAGACTTTGGATCAGGAAGTCCATGACCTCCATGAGCAAATGAAGGCTTTGAAGGACAAGCTTTCGGAGGTGAAGGAGGGGAGGGACCTCCTCCAGGCTCAAAACTGTTCCTTGGAAGAGGAGAAGAAGTCCCGGGAGGAGATGATGGGCGCTTTGAAGACTCAACTAGCCAAGGGAGAGGAGGAGAGGAACGAGCTAAAGAAAACGGTGAGGGCGGAGCGGGAGCTTAGCAAGAGATACCGCCAAGATTGTCATTCCGCAGTGGAAGGTAGGAATAGAGCCGAGGATACCTTGCGGGAGGTGCGAGGCTCTATTAAGAAGCAGCGGGTTGAGGCGATCAAGTGGTGGAAGAGGCGGTTTCTGAACGAGGAGTGTTTAGAGCTCGCCTGTGACATAACCCTCTCGGTTCTGAGGAGGGGCCACGAGCTTCACATTCCCGAGGGGTCAGAGTGCCCTTCATTTGAGGATTATGCCGAGCCGCTTCTTTGGAGGATGTGAAGGAGAGGGCCGAGGGAGTACGGTACGTTGTTCCGGATGAAGAGCTGGATCTCAACTCTGAAGAGGAAGAGCTTCCTCATGAGGATATTCCTCCGGTTGCTCCCCCGGGTCTTGCTCCTACTCCGATTGTGCCGCCTGCTTCTGAGGCTTCTCCTGGGCATCCGCCGAATTCCGAGACTTCCCCTGCTCCCCCAGTTGTTCAAACCTCTCATTCTGCTGATTTTTAAAACTCACCTGATCGAGCTTGTGGCCAGGACGAATTCAAGGAATGAACTTCTTATTTGTCTTTCATTTTTTTCGAAATTATCTTCCATGTTTATGTTCTTTGTTTTCGATCTATAGTGGAATTTAGCAAAGTCGCTCATGGCCGACCGACATTGAAATCGGTCTATAGTCGAGGCCGAGCTGTGGTCCCAAGGATATTATCTTGGTGACCCGGCCGAGCGATGGCGAAGTCGATCGATGGTTCCGAGGATCTTGTCTCGGCAACCTGGTCGATCTGTCGGGCGAGGCCGAGCTATGATCCCAAGGATCTTGTCTTGGCGACCGACCGACAGTAGTCAATCTATGGAGATGCCGAGCAATGGCGAGCGAGGGTCCCAAGGATCTTGTCTTGGCGACCCGACCTACCGTAGTCGATCTATGGAGATGTCGAGCAATGGCGAGCGAGGGTCCTAAGGATCTTGTCTTGGTGACCCGACCGACCGTAGTCGACCTACGGAGATGCCGAGCGATGGTCCCAAGGATCTTATCTTGGCAACCGACCGACCGTAGTCGATCTATGGAGATACCGAGCAATGGCGAGCGAGGGTCCCAAGGATCTTGTCTTGGCGACCCAACCGACCGTAGTCGATCTATAGAGATGCCGAGTGATGATCCCAAGGATCTTGTCTTGGCGACCGACCGACCGTAGTTGATCTATGGAGATGCCGAGCGATGGCTGAGCGAGGGTCCCAAGGATCCTGTCTTGGCGACCGACCGACCGTAGTCGATCTATGGAGATGTCGAGCAATGGCGAGCAAGGGTCCCAAGGATCTTGTCTTGGCGACGCGAACGACCGTATTCGATCTATGGAGATGCCGAGCGATGGTCCCAAGGATCTTATCTTGGCGACCGACCGACCGTAGTCGATCTATGGAGATGCTGAGCGATGGCTGAGCGAGGGTTCCAAGGATCTTGTCTTGGCGACCCGACCAACCGTAGTCGATCTATGGAGATGTCGAGCGATGGCTGATTGGATTTTCTACTCTTTGTCACATATAATGGAACTTTTTATTGCCAAGAAATCTGAAAACCCCTTTATTGATGATAATGAGGGCGTGGGTCGTTAAAAAACTATCTGGCAGGGACAGGAAAAAGATTCCCACGTGTTGTGTACAAAAACGGTAATAAGCAAAGATTAAATAAAATAAAACTTATCTATTGGTAGAACGCCTTCAAGTTTCGAGAGTTCCAAGGCCTTGGTAGAACTTTCCCTTTCGCATCGTGTAGGATGTAAGAGCCATCCCCGACTTGCTTAATCACCTGATAGGGTCCTTTCCATGCCTGTCCGAGCTTTCCAGGATGCTTCCCAGCCGCCTCGGCCTTTCGCAGGACGTACTCGCCTACCTTTACATCGCTCGACCTTACCCTTCTGTTGTAGAATTTGGTCACTTTTTACCTGATGGCTTCCGAACGAGCGGCTGCCCTTTCTCTGTCCTCACTGAGGAGAACGAGTTCCGCTCTGCGGGCTTCATCATTTCGTTCTTCATCGTAGTTCGACACCCTTTGGTTGTGCAAGACCTCTTCTACGGGGACTAAGGCTTCTGCCCCAAAGGTCATCCTGAACGGTTTTTCCCCTGTGGCTCCGTTTGGTGTGGTCCTGTATGCCCACAACACTTCGTCGAGCTCTTCTACCCAAGTCTTTCGTCCGTCTAAGCGCTTCTTAAGAGCACTCATTATCTTTTTGTTTGTATTTTTCGCGAGACCGTTGCTTTGAGGTTGAGCTACTAAGGTCAACTGTAGCCTTATCTTTAGTCGGTCGCAGAAATCTCTGAACTTATCGTTATCGAATTGTCAGCCATTGTCCGTAACTAGCACCATAGGCATCCCGAAGCGACATAGTATGTCTTTCTTTACGAAACTTTCCACCTTCTGTTCGGTGATTGTAGCAACCGCCTCTGCTTCTACCCATTTGGTGAAGTACTCCACTGCCACTATCAGGAACTTCTTCTGTTCGGGACCGAGAGGGAAGGGCCCCAGTATATCCATTCCCCATTGAGCGAAAGGAATAGGATGACTCACGATTTGCATCCTCTCAGTTGGCTGATGAGATAGACTGCTATTCTTCTGACAAGCCTCACATCGGTCGACCTTCTCCTGGCAGTCCTTCCTCATTGTCGGCCAATAATATCCCTGTCTGATTAGCCTATGGGCTAACATTTTGCCTCCTACGTGGTTGCCACATATCCCTTCGTGGACTTCCGCCATTGCTTGTTCTGCCTCTTCTTCGTTTAAGCATCGCAGCAGTGGCCAGTCATAAGATCGCTTGTACAGGGCATCATTCATGATCACGTATTCAGCCGCCTTTATTCTCAATTTCTTGGCTTCTGAGGTTTCTTGCAATTGTGTTCCCTCTAGGAGATACCGTTTAATCGGTTCCATCCAACTCGATTTATCGACATTTACCTCAAGCACTTCCTTGTAATTTTTATAATTATTAGAGCTTTAGACACATAAAATATAAAAAAATCCTTAATAGGTTGAAATTAACACTGTTTTTCAATTTCTAGCAGATTTGACCTTTGGATATTTTTATCTTGGGATCGGGTTATTAGAAAATTCTAAGATTTGGCAGGTATAATCTTGACTCATTGAAGAATGTTTCCACCAAGTTTTAGAATTTTTGAAACTGTCAGTTGAGAGTAGTAAATTTGTGAAAAGTGACATAAACAAGTCCACAAGAGGAAGCAAGAAGACGGCTGAAGCATGCATAAAGAAAAGTCGCAGAACGCAAATGAGTGAAATCAACTGGAGGCATTAAAGCCAAGAGGGGCGTGACCAAGGAGCTGAGGAGAAAGAAATTAAATCAAGAGGATAAAAACAAGAGAGGCAGCTTGTGTGGAGGCTGGGAATTAAATAGAGAAAGACACAACAATCACGCAAGACACAAGCCAAGAGGATTTAATTCCAAGGAGTGACGCAAATCAAGAGTGGCGTGAAGGAGAAATGACAAGGAGAGGTAGAGCACAGCAAAACTATTGGAGGAGCACGCACAAGAGTCAAAATCCTTAATTGACACAGCAACAAAAGGAGACTAAGGTCAGACATTGCGACTGTGGAGTTTTGGAAGCTAGAGGTTATTATTTCAGGAGAACAAATCAATTTAAAAGCATGAGTCATGCACAGGGCAGCAGCCAGTATCATGCTGGACAGAAAATCACGCAATACAAGGGAGCTGAGGACATGTGCTTGGTAGTGTAAAACAAAAACAAAACTAAATGATGCAAGTGGAGGCTGTGAGTGTGTGCATGAACAGTGAAGATGGGACAAGAATTAGGAAAACTCTCCAATACTCACGCCATATGGGACGAGAGCACCAAGAGAGAGGAACGTTTTAGGGGCTGGAAAACAAGATGTGGAGCCAGACCTTCACAAGCTTTCACGTTACACAAAGGAGGGAGGGCTTCACCAAGCACTTACTTATTTTTTTATTCATCTCCACTCAAAAAGCAATGGCAATTCAAGCATAAAAGGGGCTGACGCTACTTCTTGGAAAATTTAGCTCTCAACTTTACAAGACCAAGCACTCTCTAGAAGACTAACTCTCTACCCACTCAAAAAGCATCAACGTATATAACACATTAGAGGGGCTCTATGAGACCAGCTGTGGGGGACGTTAAAAAAAGAAAAGAAGGGGAGCAAATAAAAGAACAAAAGGAGAGGACCAGGTGTGGGGGGACGTGAGAAGGCTCACCAAAAGTGCAATTTTCATTCATTTACCAAAAAAAAACTCTTTCCACGAAGCATCAAGGCACTGGGTTGGAGAAGCTAGCTTATATGCTAGAGGTAAAAATTGAAAGAGCAACATCATTTCTTCCATTCCTTCTACTTATTTCATAATCATAATGCTTGCTTTTATTATTGTCATTGTTACTACTGTTATTATGCGTAACTAATCCTTTCATTCTAGGATTTTAACCGAACCCTTGATGTAATCTCGGTTAATTAGTATTTTCTCAGTTTAATTTCTTATGTCTGTTTTTACTTAAAGGTTTGATTATTGCAATTTGTTCTTAATGCTTTTCATAAATTGATCACTTATGAAATTGATTTTCTTAATCTTTGTGTAACGTAACAGGGAGCAATAGATTTGGAAGAAAATTGCAATAGCTTAGG
>JANIHY010121645.1:0-16336 GCA_027479065.1 Erythroxylum brevipes
TAGGCCATACGTAACGTAGCGGATGATTAGAATTTGGATACGATATGAACTTTCCGGAAAAAGTCAAAAGAGAATTAAGAGTATTAATTATTAATTAAAAAGCATTTATAATTATGTAAAGCATATAAAAAGAAATAATATTATAATTAAGAAATAGATCTCTCTCTCTCTCTCTCTCTCTCTCTCGCTCGCTCGCTCGCTCGCTCTTATATTTTTTAGTGATTCTCTTTATCTTCTCTTCTTAGTCAGGACTCGTTGTTTTGTTTCGGTGTTATGACGGTGGCTTCGTGAATCTTAACCGATGAAATTCTAGGTTTTTGATTTGTTAAAACTTCTCGCCATCTGGATTTCGATTCATTCATTTTCCGGTTCCTGAAGATTGACCAGTGTTGTAGTCTCTGCGGCGGCCAGGTACGGTTTGTCTGGATTCAGTATGTTTCTTTGTTGTTGTTTAGCTGAACTGTGTTGTTTGTTAGGTTCGTGTTTAATTTGTTTGTTAAGACTCTGTGGTGTTTGGGGAAATGGAAACTGCAGTTACTATACTAAGGTGAGAGAGAGAGAGAGACGAAGAGTTCAGAAGTTTCTTGGAGAATCGGTATGTGAATAGATAGAGTGAATTTTGATGAACTTGTCCATTTGTTGTTTGTTAGCTGAACTGTGTTGCTTGTTAGGTTCGTTTTTAATTTGTTTGTTAAGAGTCTTTGAAGTTTGATGAATTGGAAACTGTAGTTACTATGCTAAGGGGGGAAGAGAGAGAGAGAGTTCAGAAGTTTCTTGGAGAATCTGTACGTGAAGAGATAGTGCGAATTTTCATGAACTGGTTGCATTTGTGTGTGTGTGTGTGTGTGTTTTTTGTTGTCTTTGGTTTGCTATTGAGGATGATGAAGTTGATGTGGGAAACTTGAGGAATTTAGTGGTTGTGGTGTTAATTATTGAGCGGTCTGGTGATTCTACTTTGTTTTGTTGTTTAATTCTATTTTGTTGTTTGGTGTTCTATGCTAATGATGGAAGTGTCTGATTTATTGTTTTGTTATAGTTATTTATTTTATGATAAATGCAGATGGTTTATGCTTTTAAGTTTGAGGTATATTATTGATACTTGGTTCTTGGAGGAGGTTCACATTCAGCATGCCTTCTCTTCAACTCTTGCAACTAACCAAACATGGACGTGACATCCTGGCTTCAAGAAGGTTTGAGTTCTCTATTGCATTTTGCTTTCTTTATTTGTGATTGTTATATGTCTGATACTGTAGTTGTCTGCAGTAGTTTTGTTTATTTAATTGCTTTCTACAGTGTGAAACTGGTAAATGTTTCAGTTTAGAAATGATCGAGTTTCCATTTTCTAGAAATCATGCTTTGGGGTCAATTTGAGTGATCAATCTGAAGGAAGGTCTTTATGCATGTTAACTTGGCTATTTAAATGTATTGGATGCTAGAGAAGTCAGTTGATTCTCTAGTTTCTGTAAAATATGTGGTTTCAAAGGTTGGATCCTCCTATATTAATAGGCTTGTCATCACCTATGTCTTCTTTATAGCTTTATATCAGTCAAATTAGTGCGTACTATCTGACTTCCTTAGAGCCTACGTTGGTGCGGGATTTCAATTGGGTGTTGATGATGATGATCGGTCAGATTAGTGTAGATGATTTAGTAATTGCAAATGTTAAGTGTAGAGGGTTGCTAGTTATGAGGAGCAAATAAGATTCTAAAGTAGCCAATTACCATAACTAATCACGAGAAATGATTTACAAAGGAACTTCTATTCGTAGGCTTTCAAAATTGCGAGTTTATGAAAGACTCTGACCAAGTCCATGCTGTGTATAAAGAGGAAATGTCCTAGCCTGCAACCTGAGAGTTGTTCTGGGGCTTTAGATGTCTTTTATCTATAGTAAAGGGTTGTATTGATTACTTCTAGTACATGGATATGTATTAATAATGTCTGTCTATTGAGCTTTATGATCACCCATTTATAGTTGTGGGTTGCTTTCAAATGGCCGTAATTATTTTTTGTGATGATAACTGCTAGTTACCTTTTTCCCATTCTTATTTATAATAAAATTCGTTTGCACTGTTAAATTTCCGGAAACAAAGACTTGTTTGTTTTGGCCATGTTGTTTTCAGCTTAAATTGTGGAAGCATTACTTTTTACTTCTTATTTAAGTGGTAAAAAATAGTACTTCTGTTGTTCAAACAGGAAATCTCTAATCTTGGCCACTAGTATTTTGGTTGCTGGCGGAACTGCTGCATATGTCCAGTCTCGCTTTAGTAACAAGAGATTGGATTCAGTTTTTCATTACAATGGGCTTGGAGATGATAAAGAGAAGTCTGAAAAATTGGTTTCAGATGTAAGCAAAGCTAAGAAAGCAACACAAAAGAAAGGAGGCTTGAAGTCGGTTAAAGTTCTAGCAGCAGTTCTTCTCTCTGAGATGGGCAGAATGGGTGCTACTAATCTTTTGTCTATGGTAGCCCTTGCAGTAAGTTTCTCATCTGTGTGCACTTCTATGTTCTAGGAATATGGCCAACTTACCTTTATGTTACTTAATTCTTCTCCTTTTTATTTTTCTGTAGCTTCTAGTGTCATGATATTTTGGGGTGAGATGTTTTAAGTGCCGACATATATAGGAAACACATATATAACCATTATGCTGCTATTCTTCGCCTTTATTTTAAAAATCATTTTTTCAACTCTTTTTTCAATTATTTAGAAGCAAATTACTATCATTTGCCTTTTGGCTGCTATTTTTTCTTTCCAGAAGATTCCCGCGTTTGATATGCAAAGTGTTTTGCATTATGTTTTTCTTCTTTTATGAGTTAGTATGTTAATAAGTACAATATTTTACAAATTTACCCCCTAATCTATTATGCAAAAAGTTATGTATTAAATGCAATTACCTTCTCTCTCTGAATATGATTTGGGTACACAGGAAGTTGTTCATGAGATGCTGTACATCTATGGTGTATTTTTGCACTTACTTTAATATCACTAGCTGAGGGGACAAAAACAGATAACATCTTCGCATTTTTGTTTAACTCGCTGCCGAATAACTTCACTTTTATTAGACACAATTCCAGTTTATTTGCATGTTGACCAGTGTTTGTTTCAGATGATAATGCCATAATTTTTAGAAAAAGGAAACTGAATATACAAAATAAACTGTTGCATTGATCAGCAACTGATATTGAAATCTATTATGACATTCACGAAACATGCATGTGAATTATTTGTTTATTTTCTATGTTTTCTCCCAAAGCATATAGATATATGTAAACTTGTTAAATTTGGCACTATCTGGAAGGTTCTGGTAATGTTGATAACCAAATTTGGTTTTGTTCTGCAGGTGTTGAGAACTGCTTTGTCCAATAGACTGGCAAAAGTACAAGGCTTTCTGTTTCGTGCTGCTTTTCTGCGACGTGTACCGTTATTCTTCCATCTAATATCTGAAAACATCTTATTGTGTTTTTTTATTTCAACCATTCATTCTACTTCAAAGTACGTGAGAGGGATGTTGAGCCTGTGTTTCAGAAAAATATTGACGAAACTTATCCATTCCCATTACTTTGAGGTAATCCTGCGTACTGTTTCTGTGCAGAACTATGCCAAATTCTTATTACTGATTTTGATCCATCTATATTATGTCAGCCTCTTTGTATTGAGATTTTTGTTTCTCTGATTTTATGTTTTTTCTTTCCTCATCCACTTGTCACATTTCACTGTAATGATTTTCCATGGCTTAATTGTAGAAATGACATTTAGCGAATCTCTATTAGTCTATTATTTACCTTAATCTCAGTTTTATGTTCTTTGTTTTCTAGTTAAGAGTTGAACAACTTTTGAGCTCTTTATTCATTACTTATTTGTTTGGTCAAAAAATGATTCCTATCTTCCTTTTCTGAAATAATGCACATTAAGCTGCAGCAGCAAAACCATAACTTGGTGTTGGTTTAGATATCAAGTCACTCAAAATTAGGCATGTCAATAACAATCCTAAATTGATACTAGTTTTTCATTATTTCCATGTGTTTCAGCTTGGTCTTTAATTGGTTCAGTTTTTCAGTGCAGTCTTTGCTTGCAATAATTTATTTTTTTGATTAGACTTATGTTATTGCATGTCAAGTTGTTAAAATGCTCTTATGCTATTGGTTATTCATGCATGTTCTACTCCTGATCGCTGGGTGAGTTGATGGAGATATTAGGCACAGGTTCTAATTTCCAGAAATTCTGCTTTGTCAAAAATCAATGGTTACTGCAATTAACTGCATAATAATCAACATTCTCAGCCTCCAGTTTGGAAGATTGGTCAATATTTGACTCAAGAACTGATCTTGTTCAGTTGTTACTTGATGAATGCATATACATGTCTCTGTGTTAACCTTAAAATAAATGTAGTTCTTCCTTTGATTGATTTTTGTACTTTTTTTTTTTCTTCCAGAACATGGCCTATTATAAGATATCACATGTTGATGGTCGGGTTACTAACCCTGAGCAACGAATTGCTAGTGATGTACCGAGATTCAGCTCGGAGCTCAGTGAACTTGTGCAAGAAGACTTGACAGCCATTACTGATTGCATTCTTTACACTTGGCGCTTGTGTTCCTATACTAGCCCCAAATATTTCTTTTGGATACTGGTACAGGATCTTCTTTGCTATTTTTCTTGCACCCTTGATAACTGTGGAATCATATTGCAAAGTGCTACTGCTATTATCTTCACCCTAATATGATGACTGTTGCACTCTTATTGTTTGCGATTTTTAATTGTGATATCATCTTCAGGGCTATGTACTGGGAGCAGGAGCCATGATTAGAAACTTTTCTCCTGCTTTTGGTAAACTAATGTCCAAAGAACAGCAATTAGAAGGTGAATATCGGCAGCTTCATTCGCGTTTGAGGACCAATGCAGAAAGTGTAGCATTTTATGGAGGAGAACGGAGAGAAGAGTTTCATATTCAGCAAAAATTTAGGGATCTAATTAGGCATATGAGAGCTGTTCATCATGACCATTGGTGGTTTGGCATGATTCAGGACTTTTTGGTGAAGTATCTAGGTGCTACTGTTGCTGTTGTTTTGATTATTGAACCCTTCTTTGCTGGCAATCTTAGACCTGATACTTCTACTTTGGGAAGGGCAAAGATGTTAAGCAATTTGAGATACCACACCAGTGTTGTAATATCTCTATTCCAATCTCTGGGAACTCTGTCTATAAGCTCAAGACGACTTAATCGGCTCAGGTACAACTTCTAGATTTTGCTTGACTTGGAGGGGTGTTGTCAGTTAATTGCTAAGTGATGTGTCGTCGGTAACTTGGCAGGGATTAAGTAGGCACTATTTGTGAACGGAAATGCGGGAGCAAAAGCTCAGTTGACTTTTAAATTTAAATTCACTAATCTAACTTATTAATATGGTGTTTAAGAATGTTTTTGTTGTGTTTTGGGCATCTTTCTAACAGTTGTTGTTACAGTGGTTATGCCGATCGCATCCACGAATTAATAGCCATATCAAGAGAGCTAAGCAATGATGATAAAGCTTCCCTGCGAAGAAGTGGAAGTGGTAACTACTTTAGTGAAGCTGATTTTGTTGAGTTTTCTGGTGTCAAGGTAATTGAAATTAAGGAGCTGTACAAGACGTTGATATATTTTCACTTGTTCCAGGCTCTTATGATATTTTTACCTTTCCAGGTTGTTACACCTACTGGTAATGTTTTGGTAGAGGATCTGTTTCTTAAAGTTGAACCAGGTTCTAATCTGTTGATTACAGGTATTGATATTTTGCTTCAGTTTCATTTTAAACAGTTTACAATTTCCTGCATCTTTTCGTTTGATTTTCTGCTTGTCAACATTGTGTTATGATTCCCTTTTCTTATTTCTACTGTTTAGCTATTGGTTTATTGTTGGTGTCAAGATTCTTGAATAAAGTTGTTGCAACCTTTCTATCCATTTCAGACTTGGCAGCACTGCTGGGGAATCAAATCTTTTGGATTATTTGCTTGGTAGTTTCTCTATTTTTGGAGTTCTTCCTCACCGGGAAGTCTTAATCCAAACTAGCGTGTTTTGATGAAAACTTTGAACTTCCAGATACCAGAATATAATAAGATGTCTATCTTATCATTTGACTATCTTCACCATAGAAAGAAAAAGAGAATGATCTTAATTTTTAACACATATTTTGAAAAATTCTATTAATCATTATATTAGCATAGTATTAAATACTAACCATTTCACAGTAGGGGCTTGTGCCTAGGTGATGCCTTAATTATGATATAGTCAAGCTCTAGCTTTATATGTTTAATGCTTTGTGAAATGCATTCATTCTTGTTTCCTTTTCTCTCAAGGTCCAAATGGTAGTGGCAAAAGCTCACTTTTCAGAGTGCTAGGTGGTCTTTGGCCATTGGTATCGGGGCATATTGTAAAACCTGGTGTTGGTTCTGATCTCAATAAGGAGATTTTCTATGTTCCACAAAGGCCATATACAGCTGTAGGCACACTGCGTGATCAGTTAATTTATCCTCTGACAGCAGAACAAGAGGTTGAACCTCTCACCCGCAATGCAATGTTGGAACTGTTGAAAAATGTAATTTTCTCTTTCTCATCATCGTCATGTGTCTTTCCTGATCTCTTCTTTTTGGTGCTCTTCATGTGAGTAACAAAAATGTGTTTCCTAGGTTGATCTCGAGTATCTATTAGATCGTTACCCCCCTGAGAAGGAGGTCAATTGGGGTGAGGAGCTTTCCCTGGGAGAGCAACAAAGATTGGGGATGGCCAGACTGTTTTATCATAAGCCTAAGTTTGCAATCCTTGATGAGTGCACTAGTGCTGTAACTACTGATATGGAAGAACGTTTTTGCAAAAAAGTTCGAGCTATGGGAACATCCTGTATAACCATATCCCATCGACCAGCTTTAGTGGCATTTCATGATGTGGTTTTGTCCCTGAATGGAGAAGGAGGTTGGCGCGTTAACGATAAAAGGTCACTAGTCTTGATTTTTGTCTATCTGTTTCTTTAATTGCATGTTCATTACATGCAAATAAATAGCAGTTTGATTGAGCCCTTTAAATTTCAGGAAGGATATTCCACCCCTGAATGAAGCTGTAACCAATGTCATGATGACTTCTGAGTCAGATAGGGAAAATGATGCGATGGTAGTTGAACAAGCATTTACCAAAACTGATAAGGTCTTAATTTTGTGTTTTGTTGTTATTTTTGTATCTCATGGAACACAAGTTGTTTAGCATAGTAACTCATGGTGACCCGTTATCTAGGGTTCTGCAAGTGCAAAGTCACAATCGTATATTTCAGAGGTTATAGCCGTATCCCCCGGTGGAGGTATCAGTTCTCGTTTGCCCATCGTTCCACAACTCCAAGGGAATCCAAGGGCATTACCAGTGAGAGTAGCTGCAATGTTAAGAATCCTGGTAAGTCAATAATCTTGTAGTTTGGAGCTATTACATTCTATGAAGGAGATCTTAGCATGAACAGATTCTAACTTTAGTTGGCTAGAAAGTGTTCTGGATTATGATTAAATTCGAACTCCTTGTTGTGTGGATAGGCTTTGTTAGTTCGCTAGAAAGTGTTCTGGATTATGATTAAATTCGAACTCCTTGTTGTGTGGATAGGCTTTGTTAGTTATCTTTCTCAAAAAATACCTGCGTCCATCTATCGCCCCATTTAACACTCATAAACATACTTATGTTTGTCTACTTACACTTCATATTTATTGCCACTTTATGTGCAAATATCATTGCTCTTTGTTGAATTTGTGAGTGGCTTTGATGGTTAACAAAGGAGGAGGAAGAGAGGGGCACCGACTTTCTAATTCCACCAGTAACCAGTGATTGAAATTTAGTTCCTATATTTGGATAGTGATGATTAATCCACATATGCAAGCATGGTTCTAAACTTTTAAGTTTTCTATGATGATTATTAGGCTTATTAGTTGATATTTGGATCTGTGAATCATGTTTGCCTTTCAATTAAATGGGGTCCATATGTTAGTTTATATATTTTTTAGCAACTGTGGCTGTTCTAAGTTTTCTTTGCAGAGTTTCCATATCTGCTTATTTACTACTTGGTCTATGAATACCTATGTTGACGTTTTTGTTCCTTTTGGTTTAGGTACCATCTATATTTGACAAACAAGGCGCACAATTACTTTCAGTAGCATTTCTTGTTATCTCCAGAACACTGGTCTCAGATCGGATTGCCTCATTAAATGGTACAAGTCCAATTTTGACTCTATTTGACCAAAAGTCTGAGGGGTAACTATTTTATTGTTATCTATTGCAGGTACCACTGTGAAGTATGTTTTGGAGCAGGACAAAACTGCCTTCATTCGGTTGATTGGTGTTAGCATTCTACAAAGTGCAGCATCTTCTTTCATTGCACCTTCACTGAGGTGATTTCCTTTTTAATTGACTAGAATTAAAGCTCAAACAATGAGCTTCGACAACTGAGCTAATTGGGTGTTGCCTTGTATATCATTTGAAGTGGCAATATGATCTATATCTTCTGCCATTTTTCGATTTTCTGTTAATTTTTTTTATGCTCCATCAATCTCACTAGGCAATTTCTTGGTCTGCAAACACAGGTGAAAACTTATTCTATTGTGGTTTTAGGATGAGATGGGTTATGAATGTTTGAGACGTCAAGCTGTGAGAAAGCTTGAATATCTTTGTGCTTCTTTGTTTTAGAGATTTCCCGAAATCTTTTATTTTGCGTTTCCCTAGAAAACTGCTCTTGTTTTCCAAACTGGCTCTTAGTATGCTTTGACCTATAAAATGGTTTTCTTAAACTACTCAGTTTTCTTGAAAGTACTAGGTAGGAAACTAATCTACCTTGGCTGCTTGAGTTTGCAAAAGATAATGCTTGAAACTTTCTGTAGCAAGAACTTTCCTTAGCTACTACTTGCTTTTCTTTTTTATGTATGAATTGAAGTGATTACCTTTTCTTTGGATGCATATATATTTTTGTAATCTAATTTGGCAAATTTTTGTTGGTTACAGGCACTTGACATCAACACTAGCACTTGGATGGAGAATCCGCTTGACTCGCCATCTACTGAAGAACTATTTGAGGAACAATGCATTTTATAAGGTAATCAACTCAAATACTCGCATAAATTCTATTGTTCTCTATGTTCAGGAATGATTTTGTGCTTGTACATGGTAGATCCAAAGATCACATTGTCTCTCTTCCCACAATTGACTATCCAATTTTTCAAAAAATTGACCTCTTGTATTCAACAATGTATTCTTATTACTATATTTTTCCTTTTTATTTGAGTCTTTAATGCTTATTCCTCTTCCCCCTTCTCTATCTGTTACCTTTACGTGTCACAGGTTTTCCACATGTCCTGCAAAAATATTGATGCAGATCAGAGAATAACTCAGGATCTCGAAAAGTTAACCAGTGAACTGTCTGGATTGGTGACTGGCATGGTAAAGCCATGTGTTGACATCCTATGGTAAGTATTTGTATGACAAGTTATACGGTTTGAACAATTGTTTCACTAAATACATGTAACCGATATTTTCTGACCCGGCTCCCATCCCTTCCCCAGGGACCTCTTCTTCCCCTCCCGCCCTCACCCAGAATTTAGAAAAGAAAAAGAAATGGAAAGACAGTTGATGTTCTTTCATACTCTTAATCCTTATTACAATGCCCCTTGTGTAGGTTCACCTGGAGAATGAAGCTTCTAACAGGTCGAAGGGGAGTAGCCATATTATATGCATATATGTTTCTTGGTCTGGGTTTTCTGAGGACCGTAACTCCTGATTTTGGTGATCTGGCCAGTCAAGAGCAGGAGATCGAAGGGACCTTTAGGTAATCAGATTATAAGTCCAGCTTTTATGCCCAATGTTTAATAGGGAAAATGTGCACACTTACACTTAAAGTGACCAGAAGAAATGTATTTGGTGCTGCATTTCTGTAACAGTTTCTGAAACATGCCATGCATAATTAGGTTCATGCACGAAAGATTACGTGCACATGCTGAATCTGTGGCTTTCTTTGGTGGCGGTGCAAGAGAAAAAGCTGTAAGTTACTTGTAGTTGCAATACTAGTCTCTCTTCTGGCTGTTGCTCTTTCTATTTTTAATTATTACTCATTCTTTTGGGATCGGACCTCCAGTAGATTGTATGTATGGTGTGGAGTGCCCTTACGGAATTTTCTGAAACTGCATGAGCAAACCTAAAAGTTATTATTATTTTTTAATTATGGAATGGGTTACCGCGTCACTATCTTGAACCTCTAGTGCATTAGTTGCACGTGTTTTTTTGTCTTTCTTGGTATATAAACTACATGTATGGGCTAGTGACCTCAAACAGCTAGCAGACAGTAATTTCTGGTGGTGCAGGCAGTCCCTATACATACCTAGTATAAACTTCTCAAAGAGCTCCACTTTTTCTCTTCTGAAATTTGCCACCAACCCGATCCTGGTACTGTTTTTCATTGGTGGAGAAATATCTTAGCATATTATACTTGCCCTACATGAAGAGAAAAGTAAAAATTGTAACTTTTAATTGGAAAGGAAATATCGAGTATGATTCAATGTAACATTTTCTTCATGACAACGCACGTGTGCTGGTTTTTACTCTTTTACTTTCGCCATCTCAATTGTGCTGTAAAATGTATGATTCAATGTGGCATTTTTTCTGATACTCCAAATGTGCAGGCATTACTCTTTTATTTTTCAATTTCAATTGTGCCTTCTATGTTGAGCAGATGATTGAGTCAAGGTTTAGGGAACTTGTCGACCATTCTATGCTTCTTTTGAAGAACAAGTGGTTGTACGGTATACTGGATGATTTTGTCACAAAGCAACTTCCTCATAATGTTACATGGGGTTTGAGTTTGTTGTATGCGCTTGAGCACAAAGGCGATCGGGCTATGAGCTCGACTCAAGGTAGATAATCCATGATTACCTTGATATGTTCTCTGTCTCTTTCTTTCTCACTCCCAAAAGACTTAAAGAGTCAAACTTATTCAGGTGAGCTGGCACATGCTTTGCGGTTCTTGGCTTCTGTTGTTTCTCAAAGCTTTTTGGCATTCGGGGACATCCTTGAATTGCACAAGAAGTTTCTTGAGCTATCTGGTGGTATAAATAGAATTTTTGAGCTTGAAGAATTCCTGGATGCTGCGCAGTCTGGTAAATTTTTCTATTTTTCAAATTCTATACAGTTAGGAAGATTGCATTTCAAATAATTGATTTCACTTTCCTAGTCAATGGATATATGTTACATTTCATTCACAATCAAGTTGGTTGATAAAAGGAACAAAAATTTCTCTGTCCTTGATACCTTGTTAATTCTGAAAGAGACAATGCATCCTTTACTTGGCTACTTGAAAACTTCTGTTGCATGATTTTAATTTAATCTTACTTGAACTGTCCCTGGATGCCAAGTTATGTTGCCTTTGACATGATGGACATACAAGCAGTATAGACCATTGTTATTGGAGAAAATTGTGGACCATATTATCAGATTTGAATTGAAGCTTTTCTAATAATAAATTGTCGATTTTTCATTTTCTATGGTCTCTGTTGCAGTGTTATGCTTGTCTGTGAACATTGTGGCATTGAATGTCATGCACATTATTAGACTTGGGGGGTTATTGTTGGACTAGAATAGTTTATCGATGCCTATTTATATTTGTCATACATTTACTTAAAGTTCTCTTATATTCAAATTTTGAAAGTATTCCTGCGCCACTAAAAGTTTCTTCTTTCTGGAAAAAAACTCAGTTTTCCTATCCATCCTACATCATGGCCTTATTTTTTGTTATTCCAGTGTGAGTGAGCGATCACTTGGTTTTTTATGTTGATTGATGGCCAAAGTAGACTTAATTGGTAGAGTATAGGGAATGTCAATGCTAGGGTAAAGGACAGAGTTGTTGAGACAAGTCACCAATGCAATTGTATGCTTTGGAGAGTCGAAGAAGTCTCAGAACTGACTGGTATTTCTGTAAGATTTTATATTAATGATCGCATCTGAATGCTTACCAACTCCTTGGCTCCCAAGACCATAAAATGATAAAGAAATAACAATAAAAGAAGAGGGAGCTGAATGAGATGGAGAGTCTTAGCTGAATGAGATGGAGAGACATTTTTCTTGCCTTTTGAACTTTCTCCACGATTTTGTTCAGTGAAACTGAAATTGTCTTCCGGTAACTGTAGAATATCTGCTTAACATCAAATTGTATATTAGTCATACAATTGACCTAATAAAGTTGTTTTGCAGGAGATTCTTCGCCAACTAAATTACTTCCATTACCGAAGACTGACCTTCACTCGAAAGATGCAATTTCCTTTGTTGAGATGGATGTTATTACCCCAGCGCAGAAATTACTGGCAAAGCAGTTGTCATGTGACATTAGTGAGGGAAAAAGCCTGCTTGTAACTGGTAAAACTAAATCTTCTTCAGTTATCTAGTTCTTTTGCTCTTCCTCTTCTTGCGACTTTTATCATTCTATGAAGTGACTTATGTGCTTGTGGGTATTTAAGGTCCAAATGGGAGTGGGAAAAGTTCTATTTTCAGAGTCCTAAGAGGTCTCTGGCCAATTGTAAGCGGAAAGCTTGTCAAACCTTCACCGGACATTAGCAAAGAGTATGGATTTGGTTGTGGCATTTTCTATGTTCCTCAACGACCATATACGTGCTTGGGAACCTTGAGGGATCAAATAATATATCCTCTCTCCTGTGATGAAGCAGCAGTTAGGATAGGAAAGTTACTTGGAAAAGGTAAAAGTGCTTGCATATTGTTTCATTTGCAAATACACATACGCATACATGCATGTGTTTCTTTTTGTTCTATACATGCACGATTGATTGAGATGGGAAGGTTCACTTTAAAATTGTCAGCCTTGCAGCTACACCCTTTTATATATTTCAAAAGGAAGTGTATAAGGGTAGACTAATAAATAAAATAACTGCTAAAATCTGCCCATAACCAGAGAGATTAAGGTTGAATTTGGCTATTTTAAAAAATTGTTTCCAAACAAGGATGTTATAGAATGTAAACATGTACTAGGAAGGGTTACATCAGATAATTTATATGATTGCAGTTACTTTATTGAAGAATGTATTGCATTCTCTTCCACCACAATTTTTTTTGGATAATGAACAAGTCATCCAAGCTACTGTGTAATCAGTTTCTGAGATCAGTTATGGGGAACTAGAGATTAGGGTGACTTCAGTGATGCATATGTTTATTTGTATCCTAGCAATCAAACATTGTTGTTACGTTATTAAAAATAATTCCGAATTTATGCTGTAGATCATTTATATGGTTGTTTAAAGTTTTCTACATTGTTTTTTCTTTCTCTGACGGTTTAATTTGGAATTTTTAGTGTCAATAGAAAGGTTGATTTCATCTTTTGTTTCTTATCGTGGTGCATTTTTATATGTTGACAAATTCCAAGACCATTCAATTGTATATGCATTAGAAGAAGTGATGTCTATAGGTTACCCAGTCACTTCATCTTTTGCAGAATCTCAGAAGTATTAGCAACTTCTCTTCTTTCCATAATCACGATGATGCACACAGGCAGTTATTAAGTTAAAATGCTTAATTTTAAGTTATATTACTATGTTCTCAGCGACTGCACAGTAAGGAAATTTTAAATTTTTGTGCACACTGCAACCTGAACAGTCATATTCAACTATGGAGGATATTTGACAGCTCTGAAAATCTTCAATTTCTTATGGACATTCTTTTTTGGGATGATTTTATTTTTAGATATGATGTTTCCATTGCGTGCTTGTGTTTATTTAGCCAATGCTTCTCTGATTGCAATCCTGTGGAATTTCAGGGGAAAAATATTCAGACTCCACAAACATTCTGGACTCATATTTGAAGAATATTCTAGAGAATGTTCGACTTAGTTATCTTTTAGAAAGGGAGGAAGGTGGCTGGGATGCTAAGCTAAATTGGGAAGACATTCTCTCTCTTGGTGAACAACAGAGACTAGGCATGGTAAGGGCATCTAATAATCACTACCTGGAAGTATAATTGTTCACGTACGTAACATTTTGGAGTAATATTGGATTTCTCAAGACATGATATTTTGAAAATTTTTGCTAGGCGCGCCTTTTCTTTCACAAGCCTAAATTTGGCATCCTTGATGAGTGCACCAAGTATGTCATTTCTTTCCATATTGTTAACTTCAAATGAAGCCTGTCTACTTTCCTTATGGTTTCTTATTCATTATGTTCCTGATTTACAGTGCCACGAGTGTTGATGTTGAGGAACAACTTTATAGGCTCGCTAGAGATATGGGCATAACATTTGTAACTTCTTCACAGGTAAATAACTTGTGTTATCAATGAAAAACATTAAGCCTTCTAGTTTCTGACATCAATTGGTTCGTTCTTCTCATTTGCTTTTTTAGTTGTTTTAAAGAGATTGTCCACGTGTACTTTGCCTGATTTGATGATTGATAAACTAGATATTACTATGCATATTATATCTCATGCATTTGACTCACTGCGGAGTACTGCATCGACAACTGCTTTTGTTCCTGAGAGCGGTTTTTAACTGTAAATTCTCTCTCTCCTACGCTTTTGTCCCAGCGTCCTGCTCTAATACCTTTCCACTCTGAGGAGTTACACCTTATTGATGGTGAGGGTAACTGGGAGCTTCGAAGCATAAAGCAATGAGCTTAAAGCAGCACACAGTTGCCATCTGTGATATGTTGCGGCACAGTGCTGGAAGCAGGTGAAAGTGATTTCTACAAAGTATGGGACACAGGTTTTATTATATGTCTCATTAAGTGTTAATTTGCTCAACACTTGATTTGGTCTAATAGCTGACGAACATCATGTTCTGACTTACTTTGCCATTGATCGAGATTTTGTCTCAATCATAAGTAGAAGTAAATATTACGCTGGCATCACCAAGGAGAAGAAATAGCAGGTAGCATCACCATTACTTATTGCTAAATCAAAATAGTTATAGGAGAAAGTAAGGATTTATGTACTATAGTGAATTCCCCGTGTACAGGCCCTTTTCTTCCTTTTTTTCTCATTTTCCTTTATTTTATTTCTGTGCCTACGAGGGAAAATATTTTAATTTTTAAAAAAAAAATGAATTGAGGGCTATGGAAAGGGTAGTCAGGATGAGCTGCGAATGAGACTGATATTCTTTGGGCTAGAATTCGTCAGTTGCTATATAAGTTGTAAACTGCAAATGCTTAATTATTGAATTGGCCCCATGAATAAAATTGCAGTAAGAGATTAACATCTATTTCGTGTTCCTTTTCTTCTCATAAATTTCTTGGTGGTTCACATAAGAACATGCAATTGGTTTGTGCTTATATATACATTTATCATTAGTAGAATTATTTATTATTATTGCCTTAGTTGATTCACATGAAATAAGTGAGTTTTTCTCTAGAAAAGCGAAGCAAGACCGTGACGAATATGGTAAGTGAATCTTTAGGTCTCAACAGAAAAGAAAATTGATCATTGGTACTCATACAATGGAGGGGTTTTGTCCAGTGAACATTTTTGTTGTGATTCTGAATTGATGAATGGTTGGTGATATATAACATGAAACTTTCTCGTTTTTGTTCTTTGAACGTATGACCTTATATTGACACGATTAGAGATAGCAATAGTTCAGTTGGGTCCAATCAAACCCTTGTTTTTGAAGTCGAAGTTTGTCTTGGTCAATTACGTTAAAACCATATCATTTTGCTAATTGGTTCAAATCAATCCGATCTCCTAAGCTTGAGTTTGGCCTGTTTAGTTTGTTGACTTTGAACCGGGTTTATTTAGACAATTTATTTGGATAACTATTAACCCACACTATTAATATCGAGTGAAAAGGCATCCCTTTCTCCTTTCAAACGTGTCTAGCATTTATCTCTTGCTCATGTCCACTGAGTTTGAGAGTTAAACAATAGGGAACCTTCATTTGAAGTCCGAAAAAGTAATACCTTTCAGTAATGCCAAAAGATAACGATAAGATTTTAGTAGGATTTCACTAACTCTTAAATTCGATATCGTGGGCGGCCAACATATTTTAACATTCTATCCAAGTGTTATTATTCACTTTTTTATTTTTTCATTAATAAAATGGAAGAAAATATAATATTATTCTGTTGGTTAAGAAAATAATTTATAAAATAATGGAATAAAATGAAACGAAAGAAGAGGGTTTTATATTACATATAATTTTATCCTAAATAGAAAAAATAAAAAGCATCTGATTTGAAAAATTTAGGATACAATATAAATGATAAATAATTTTTCGTTATATTACATTATAAATCTTTTTTTTAATCAACATTTTATTATATTACATTATGAGTCTTTTTATCCTTCTTAAACAACAATTTTTTAATAT
>JANIHY010121735.1:0-16264 GCA_027479065.1 Erythroxylum brevipes
TCTATAAATTCGTTTAGCTAACAAAAAGTTCTTGAAATCTGCTTTACCTTGCTGGCTGATTTTCGTCATTTGATCACTTTATTTCTATCAATTCCATCCGATGCATTAATTGAGGCTTTTGAGACTAAAGCATTTATTTATTTCTACTGTTATCTGGATGGTTAAAAGTTGCTTTCTGTTCGCTGCAGATTTCTTCAGCAATATGCTTTCTAAGAGGCAGGGCTTATGAGGCTTTAGAAAATCGTACTCAAGCTCGACAGTGGTTAGTCTTTCTTAGCTTTTCTATGCATAAAAATTATATATGTTTTTGTCATTTAGAAAGCTTTATGCTTATTTTCCTACGGAAATTGGAGTCCATATAGTCATTTCTATATACATATATGTGTGTATGATTTGATATGTAATGGTAAAAGTATCTAGATGATAAATGACGAATGTTGTTTTGGAATGAGGATAATGAGCATAATTATTTGATGTGGACAAACTGTATTATCCATACTGAAAGAATGCGAGATTTGAGAGGATTTTAGTAGTTAAAAGGGGGTTCAAATTCATTTGTAAATTCTCTATACACTCTTATTTATGAACAAGTGTAACGTTGCATATTGTCTAGTAATTTATAAATATCGTTTAGATTCCACAAGTTAATAAAGACGATAATTCAATTCAATAACCATAGATTAAATTTTTTTTACCGAGAACTTGAACTGGGTTTATTAAAGAATTAATTTGAAATAAGCTATTAAGAGGGAGATGGGTGCCGTAGTTAGATCAATGTTTGTTCTTACAAGGACCTTCATGCTTTTATGAGAAAACAACAATAGTGAGTTGAAAGTTTTGGCTGTTTAAAATATTGGTAGTTGTATCAAGGCTATGCTATTTGTTCCATCAAATCAAGTTAGTCTAGTTTTGGCAAATTGCTCATTGATTGGATTGTTCATTGTTGTTATTAATGGTTTTACATCATAGAACAAAAAATGAATAACGAATTCTGATGCAAAATAAAAAATGTTAATTTAATTCTTCTTGATAGAAAAGGAAATTATTTCCATTTTACTTGGGTCTAGTAGTTTAGGTTTTTAGCAAGGAATAATAAGAATCCTTATTGAATAAGGTTATGTTTTTATTTTCGAAGTTTAGTGGGCTTTCTTATTCCATTAGGATTAGGGTTTCAAGAAACTTTTCTATATATATATATATATGTTATGTTCAACGTTCAAGAAAGAAGATAAGACTTATTTCTCAAGTGTGAAACTTTTCACTCTAGCAAGTGATTCTTAGATACCCAAGAGCTCTATAAGTGATTTCTACAAATCTATTGATGTGATTTTGTTATGAATAAAAAGAGTTAAAATAGTATTGCGTTGAGTGTTGTTATATGGGACTGAATACAAGTTATATTTGAATTCAATTTGAGTATGTTCAACTAGTTACAGAGTCCCTTTGTATGTGTCAATGTAGTCAAACGTAGAGTTAGATGAATATCCTCTCATTTTCTTTCTGTCATTATGTGTTCTTTCTCTCTTTTTCTACTTTTTGGATTCTTCTCTCTTTTATTACTTCCTTCTGTTATAAAAATTCTTATAATAATTGGTATCAAAGCTTCGATTCTACTACTTGTATCCATCTATCATACTCATACTAAACCTTCTATCGAGTTTTGTTTATGGAAAATCTTTCTCACTTAGGTTATTTTATGTGTTTGACAATGCTTCAACTATGTTATATACAATAAGTGCTATCCAACATATTTTATGTTTGATATTGCATTCTTGACTAGTAATTTGATAAAATTTTTGGAGAATGATACTTATTTGAGAATTGTAAACCTCTTGTGAAATCAACACGTGTTAAAATTTGAGGTCAAGTGAAAAGCAGTACGTCTATGATGGAAATTAAAGCTTTGTTCTTTGAGCATGTTCAATAACTTGATTTGTCTAGTCTGGGATTAAGGAAGGCTTGGAGGAGCTTTAGAAATTTGGGAGCCATATGGAGAAGATTGTTGAGAATGATGGAATAACCACTCAATCTAATAAGGTAGTTTAATTCAAGTTATTGTTTCACTTCTGAGCAAATCTGATGAAAACATGGAAATCAAATGTATGAAAATGTCAGGAAATAACTTGTTAGAAGTGCATAAGGTACCCAAGATCATGTCTCGACTTTCGTCATTGACATGGTGGGAAGACCTTTGGTAGATAGTAGAAGTGAGGTATCTACTTGTGAAGATTTTGTTAAGAAAAGAAGATCTGTCTATGACTCAAATTTCATTAAATTAGAAATTCATATAATTAAAGAGAGAAAGAAGAGTGATGCTAGTGAGGGTTTTACAAAAATGTTCGAAATCAAAATGAAAGATACCAATTCAAATGTAAAAATACTACTTTTGGTGTTATCTATAAAATGTGCAAAGGATTTTTGGAATTAAGAAGACATTGTGCTATCTCAAATAGTTCACATGTTGTGAATGTTATTCGATTGTTGGAAGAAAAAACAAAAGAATCTATGCCAACTTCCTATGGTTAATTCTTTTGAAATTGGATGCTTTGACTTTATGAAAGAGTAGGTTGATAGTGAAGGAATTGACTTTACCAATTGTGGAAACTCAATTGACATTTGTGATGTAAAGGGAGAAGTGAATGAGAACATGCATGTATTGGTCATTCCTACTGATCTACCCATAGTAGACAATACTAGTGTCATGATTGAAGGTATAAAAGGCCATAACGAATGAAGACTACCCCAACTTGTTGTTGTAGACTCACTTGAAGCAAGCAATGATCTCAAGGATGTTATACTTGAGGTTAATTCTTTCATTTCCATTTCTAGCCTCTCCATTGAAGGAGCAAATGTCTTTGTATTAGATGTGGATAACTATGTATAAGCATGAAGATAAAGGATAGATAAAGAAGCATGTGCTCGAAGAATTTCCTAGTGAAGGGGAAAGTGAGGTACCCTAGGTCACTTTAAAAATTAATGGAAACAAACAAGAAGAATTAGGAAGCCTTGTTGCCATCATAGTTGAGATGGAGAGCAATATTATTCAGCCTCTTTACGAAGATATTAATTTGTCCGTCATCAGTTTAGAGAAATATATGGTGGAGGGCTTATTTGATGTTAAATCTTATGGGTGACCAATTTATCCTGAAGTTAGGCATACAACGCTAATTGGAGATGGTCAAAGTGATTATGAAAAGAGTAGAAATGAGAAATGTGTTGTAGCTAGAAATAGTGACAACCAAAGTACAAAAAACATAATAACTCCTAAAGTTAATGCATTAACCTACCTGCTTCGTGTTGACGATGTTAAAAAGTAGTAGTTGTGAGAAAAGCTGTAACTCTTCTGTGTTAGGCTGGTAGTCTATATATAATAAAGAGTTACAATTATAATAGGAAAGAGTATTTGTGAGTAAATCATGGGATAACTACTATATCCCATTATTTACTCTATCACATTATCACATCCTTAACACTATCATATCTCCTTAACACCCCCGCTCATGTTGGAGCATAAATATTAATCATACCCTTCTTGTTACATCTATAATCAACTCGATTCCCCACTAATGATTTGGTATAGATATCTGCTAATTGTTCTCCAGTTCTCATGTGACTTAATGAAATCAAATTTTGTTGAATTTTTTCTCTGATAAAATGGCAATCAACTTCGATGTGCTTGGTTCGCTCATGAAAAACAGGATTCTTAGCAATGTGAAGAGCGGCTTGATTATCACACCATAGCTCCATTGGACTAGTGTAAACAAAGCCTATCTCATCAAGCAATTGTCTTAGCCCCATTAACTCACATGTGGCTTGTGACATAGCCCTGTATTTCGATTTAACACTTGATCTAGCTACCACCGTTTGTTTCTTACCCTTCCAAGAGATCAAATTCCCTCCCATAAACACACAATAACCTAAAGTTGATTGTTAGTCACTCGGAGACCCTAGCCAATCTACACCTGAAAATGCTTCTATCTTTCTATGATCATGATTTCAACAGGGTATACCTTTTCTAGAAGCTCGTTTTAAATATCTCAAGATATTCATTACTACATCCCAATGAGATGTGCATGGTGTACTCATGAATTGACTCACTACACGCACATAATAGGCTATATCTGGTTGGGTCATATTGAGATAATTAAGTTTTCCCACTAATCGTCAATATTGCTCAGTGTCCTCAAGTAATTCTCCATCTTCTGCACTAAGTTTCAAGTTTGGTGCCATAGGAACTTCCAGAGGTTTTGCACCAATCATTCCAGTCTTTGTTAACAAATCAAGAACGTATTTCCTTTGGCAAATAAATATTCCCTTTTTACTCCTTGATACTTCGATGCCTAAGAAATATTTGAGTTGCCTTAAATCTTTTGTTTGAAATTGACTTTGTAAGAAGTCTTTAAGAATTTGAACGCCTCTCTGATCACTACTTGTGATAGTTATATCATCCACATAAACCAACATTAATATCAGTCTTGCATTCGTCTTTTGCCAAAATAAAGAATGATCATAATGGCTTCACTTTAAGCTAACGTTGATAAAAACTTCACTTAATCTCCCAAACCATGCTCGTGGTGATTGCTTTAATCCATATAGAGACTTTTTTAGTTTGCACACTTTCGTACTCCTCCCCTGAGTAGCAAAACCAGGTGGTTGCTCCATAAAAACCTCCTCTTGCAGCTCATCATGAAGAAAAACATTCTTGACATCAAGTTGGACTAAAGGCCAAAAGGAAGATGCAGCTAAGCAAATAAGTAGACGAACAGAAGACGCTTTGGCAATGGGAGAGAAGGTTTCCATATAATCAATACCATACGCTTGAGCATAGCGTTTAGCCACTATCCAACCCTTCAAGCGAGCAACAGAGCCATTTGGATTCATCTTGATACACTCACTTGCACCCAATAGCCTGCTTCCCAGGAGGTAATTCAACCAAGTCTCACGTTTGGTTAGCGTCCAAAGCATCCATTTCTTCCTGCGTTGCTCGTCTCCACCCCTTATGAGAGAAAGCTTCCCATACAAACTTAAGAACCACAACTGAGTCTAAGGAAGACACAAAGGCATTAGAAACAGGTGAAAGAAACTCATAAGAAACAAATGAAGATATAGGGTACTTACAGGAATGTTTACCTTTGTGAAGAGCAATGGGTAGGTTGAGACTTGGATCTTGGGAGGACACAACTGGTGGAGGTGGAGAGTCCGTACAAGTGTCATCAACCTACGAATCTGGAGTAATGGGAGGACCTGCAAAAGGACGAGCATGCTGAGAATAAACTTGGGTGATAAGGGGACAACGGGGTGGAATGTCCAAAGGACGGGAAACATACTCAACCCGGTGAACTCGATAGATAAGAAAATCATCCTCAGGGGAATAGGGAGACTGCACATTTGCGAAATATTGGGTATTTTCAAAGAGAGTAACATCAGAAGACACTAAATAATGATGCAATTCAAGAGAATAATAGCAATAGCCTTTTTAGGGTCGAGAGTACCCAAGGAAGATACATTTTAATGCTTTAGGATCAATTTGAAGACAGATGGACGTGTGTCATGTACAAAACAAGTACAACCAAAGACACAAAGAGGCAAAGAAAAGAAGGGTTGCGAAGGAATAGAAAATGGAGCTTTACCATTGAGAACTGTTGAGGGCATGCAATTAATAAGATAGCAATCAGTGGAGACAACATCGGCCCTAAACTCTTTCGGGATCTTCATTTTGAATAACAGTGCCCGAGCAACTTCCATAAGCTGTCGATTCTTTCGTTCTACAACTCTGTTCTGTTGTGGGATAAAATCACAAGAAAATTGATGAAGGGTACCTTGTTGTGACAAAAAAGAAGTAAAGGGGGCAGAGAAGTATTCCTTGGCATTGTCACTGTGTAATATTTTAATTGTCGAATTATGTTGGGTACGAATCTCAGCACAAAAGGTAGTGAACACATCGAATATCTCATAACGACTTTTTATTAAGTAGAGCCAAGTATTCCTGGAGAAATCGTCTACAAAAGTAATAAAATAACAAAATCCTAATTTTGACACAATAGGATTCAGATCCCAAACATCTGTGTGCACAATTTCAAATGGTGATGCAACTCTCTTATTGACTCTAAGAAAGTGAGGAAAGCGTTGATGTTTGGCAAATTGACAAGACTCACACTCAATGGAAGAAACTTGAACATCAGAACATGGACTCTTTAAAGCCTTCAATCAAGGATGACCAAGACGACAATGTAGGATATCTGGATAGACAATACTAGAACAAGCAGTGGGACTAAGACTGCGAACTAAAGGAGACTCCAAGATATATAGGCCGTTGGACTCTCGACCTCTACCAATAATCTGTCTTGTCCCAAGATCCTGGAAAAAAAAAACATTGTCTAGGTAAAATTGTACACAACAATTGTGGGACTTGGTAAATCTACTAACAGATAATAAATTAAAGGGGAAGTCAAAAAGGTAAAGAACTTGAGATAGAGGGATTTTCGAAGAGACAGTGGCAGTGCCTTTGCCAAATACAGAAGCAACAGAACCATTGGCTAGAGTAACTGGGGTAAGTTGTCCAATGGGGTAAAATTGGATAGAATACGTGTGTCTTCGATCATGTGGTCAGTGGCCCCAGAGTCTATTACTTAATCATGAGAAATTAGACATGCAGTGGGAGTACCTGTATGTGCTAATGTGGCAGCGGCATTAGATGAGGAAGAGTTCCCTCTCATAGCTTGAAACTGAGTGAAAGCAGCTAATTCATTGTAGTCAGAGTGATGGTCTGAGTTTGCACCTCCTCCTTCTTGGGGACCAAGTCACCATCATGTGTTACTATACAGGCTTGTTGAGTTCTCTCCTTATGCTGTAATTGAGGACAATTGGCTATGACGTGGCCGATTTCCTTATAGTGAAAACAAGATTGGGTTTCTTGTATTCCTCTTCCCTTATCTCTTCCACCACGACCCCCCCACGTCTTCCTCCTATAGCTCCTTCCTTACCTCCTCTATTAAAGCCAATACTTGAAAAAGCAACATTTTCTGACTTGGATTCTCTAGGAAACTCAGATGTAGTCTTAAGAACTCGATGATATGCCTCAGTTAGAGTTAATTGGTCCACTCCAGTGAGAATGTAGGATTGGATATTGCGATATTCTTCTCCAAGATTCATCAAAAAGGCCATAGCCCCAAATTGATCACGTTGTCTATGCATTTCTTCCACATTGGTTGTGATAGGCATCACTTGATTTAATTCTTCAATTAATTTTCTAAAAAAGGAATAATGGTCTCCTATGGGAGTGTCTTTCTTTTCTGTCTTCATAATATCATGTATTATCCTATATGTGCGAGACAAGTCAGCTTTGCCATGATATAGAGATTCCAAATGATCCCAGATCTCCTTAATTGTGTTACAATGATTTACCATCTATAGGACCCTTCCAAATAACCTTTTGTCATCTCTGATCCACTGTGATTTAGTGTCTTCATCCTATGCAAAAACGCCAGTCATGAGATGATCTTCCTTCATCACACCCCACATAAATGCCTCTACAGATCTATGCCACTCAAGATTCTAGTTTCCAATCACATAATGTGGTTGGAGTAGGGATTAATTCGACCACTGCCTTACCTGGAAAGAGCTCCATCATAGCCCTTTTAATCTCATCCATCTTAACTTTCTCATCGTTACTTTTGGAATTCTCTAGATCACTAGTTGTCATATTTGGTGGAACGTTAACTCAACTCTCCAACGTCTCCCCGTCGACCACCTTTGGCTGTTCACTTGTCGACGTCGTCTCCCTCAGGCTGTGTAAGCACTTCTGGACGTTCTCTCACCGACGTCGACTCCCGCAGGCTACGCGACCACCTTTGCCTGTTCACTCGTCGACGTTAGCCCCCAAAGGCTGCGCCTCTCCGATGCCAATAGTAGCACCGCTGCTGCTGCTGCACCACTGTGGTGTGACGTCACTAGTTGCACCCTAGCATGCTTTCAACTCATGTTGGTTGAAAGACCCAACTAGTCCGTACAGGTATCGATCCTATTTGAGTTAGTCTGAAAAGAAAGTTTTGGGTTTTGGGTGAATTTGGGAATTATGGTTTAAAGACAGAAGGAATTTTGAGAACTAGGGAAGTTAGGGTTTTTGAGAATCAGGCTCTGATACCATGTTAACGATGTTAACAAGTAGAAGCTGTGAGAAAAGCCGTAACTCCTCTGTGTTAGACTGATAGTCTATATATAATAAAGAGTTAAAATTATAATAGGAAAGAGTATCTGTGAGTAAATCATGGGATAACTACTATATCCCATAATTTACTCTATCACATTATCACATCCTTAACACTGTCATATCCTTAACACTTCGAATTAAGGATGCTACTTGAAATGAAGAAAATAAAATTGTAGAAGTTCTATAAATGCATGTTAGCAGTAGGAAGGGATTACGAAAAGCCTAGGACATCTATTTATAACATCCAGGTTTATCTTTCCATTATTAGGTCTGTTGACTTCTTGAGTACATTTAGTATTGCAACATTAAGGCAAATTTTCTTGCACTTAAAGTTGATTCCTTCATATACGTTGGGCCCAAGTTCTCAAGCTAACAAATTTGTTGAATTTTGTTAGAGAAAAGGTTGGTTGTTTCCTTTTTATTCCTTGAAGAGGCCTCCAAAAATGAAACATATAATGGTAGCTATGAGTTTATGATTTTGAAGGCACCATTCATTTTGACATTAAAAGGTGATAGGCACTTTGAAATCTCTATCAGTGAGTTTGTATGGCATTAACATGATGAGCAATTATTTGACAACATCAAGCATCGTGCACAAGGTTTTTTGAAGTAGGGGATATAAAAAAAGAGTTAAAATATTCTTGTGTAGAGAGTTGTTATATAGAACAAAATACAAGTTGCATTTGAAACTAATTTGAGTATGTTTAGTTAAATTCATAAGAGTCCCTTTATATGTGTCAATGTAATCAAATGATGTGTCAGACGAATATGAATTGAAACTCCCTTTCATTTTCTCTCTCTTTCTTTGTGTTCTTCCTCTCTTCTAATTCTACTTTCTTGATTCTTCTCTTCTTTGTTACTTATTCAAGACAAATTCTTGTAATAGATTCCAATAGTTTGTTTGTTTCAATTCCTTTATGCAATTCCTAGTTCTTGATATTGTCCCTATGAGTGATTCCTAAATTTATACTTTATTTCAATTCTCATTTTCTAATTTCTAACATATATTCAAAATTCTAGCTGCCCCTATTTCAATTTGTAATAATCTTCTGCTTGTCCTACATCAACTTCATAATTGCAATGTAGCTTTTTTAACAGTCTTGTTTGTGCGTCATATGTTCTTTCTTTTACCTACCAAATAATGTATGTATACAACTTTTGTAACCTACACTTCTAGTTGCTCTTTTTCTATTTTCTGCTTTTCAAAATGCAAGGCCTTTGAATAATTTGGTAGAAAATTGGTATCAATTCTTATTTTCTAATTTCCAACATATATTCAAAATTCTAGCTGCCCCTATTTCAATTTGTAATATTCTTCTACTTGTCCTGCAGCAACTTCATAATTGCAATGTAGCTTTTTTAATAGTCTGGTTTGTGTGTCATATGTTCTTTCTTTTACCTACCAAATAATGTATGTATACAACTTTTGTATGGCTTAACCTACACTTCTAGTTGCCCCTTCTCTATTTTCTGCTTTTCAAAATGCAAGGCCTTTGAATAATTTGGTAGAAAATTAGTAAAATTGATACCGCCTTTGTTTCTGTTGTGAATTGTGATGTTTAGGTACAAAGCTGCCATCAAGGCTGATCCTTTATGTTATGAGGTATGCTAGTCATCTTATCGTTGCACTAGTTTCACCTCCTCCTAGCATTCTTACACCATTTACCTCAAGATAAATGCATGAGAGAGGAAAGTAAGAAAAAGAAAAAATTATAAACTTTCCCCAATGGTATTACAGTTGCAAAAGTTATGGGGTCCAGTCAAACTTGGGCTATTGTGATTAGGAGCCAACATGATTGTTTTCTTCATTGGCAGTCATTCAATCTTAGTTAAATTAGTTAAATTCTATTCCCCTTTGCTTTCTCTACACAATTTTGTTTCTTTCTTGGCCTTATGATACTTTTGTTGAAATTAAGATTTGTTGTCATCTTTTTGTTTCTCAGGCTTTTGAATGTCTTGTTGAAAATCAAATGCTTACATGTGAGGAAGGTAAGAAAGTCTCCAAAAGTCAAATTGGGTTCCTAAACATCAATGGGCTTTGTTTTGGTTGTAAATCTATTTTTAGGAGGTGTAGATGTTACTTTGAAATTGCATCCATGAATCTTTGTCATTGTGATGATGTATTACTACAAGATTTGTATTGAATTGTAGAAGCAAGTTTGGTTTCAACGTTACAATTTGGTCCCAGTGAAGCTTGGCTCTCTTCGTTCTACTCATGCTTGATAAAGAAGGTAACCATAACTTGAATGCATTTACTATTGTAGGTAGGGAACTTCTTGACAGTTGTGCTTTCAAAAATTACATTTTCTAGTGGTGTTTTTATGACTTTTTTTCCCAGTATGACAAAGAAAGTGTAGTGGAAGCCAAATTCAGAGAAGTGGAGAAGGAGACTTGCAGTATGAGACTTGCCACCCAATCCTTAGCACACACATTAAAGAACAACACTGATCTTTTGACTTGCAAGGCTGAGTACTACCATCAATGTGGTGAATATCAAAAATGTTTTGAACTAACATCTACGTAAGTTTTTACCTTGTATTATACAACACAACTATATTTTTCCTTATGGGCTTAGTTGTTTTGTGTTTTGTTTTACAGGCTACTTGAGAAAGACCCTTTTCATTTAAAATGCACCCTGATACATTTGGCCTCTGCTATGGAGCTTGGTAGTTCTAATGAGTTGTATATCATGGCATGCAATTTAGTGAAGGATTATCCCCAAAAGTGAGTGTACTTGAAATTTTTTCATTTGTTTTTCTAATACTCACAGACATGTCTATATAAGTATATAGATATATTTCATGTTGGTTAAAATATTATAGATTTATTTCATGTTGGTCAAATATGATACTTTATGGTGTCTCTTTTCTCTTTTTTGTTTTTCATTATTGTTCCTTTGCTCTTTGGATGTGCTATTATGGAACTAGCTAGTTGTCAACCAAAATGATTGACGGAATATGCTGATTGTTTCAATAATCTTTGAAGATAATAGATACTATTTATCAAGAACAACTGTAGAGAATTGAAAATGGTTTATGAAGAATGAAAATGATGAGGAGATAGTATGAGGTAAATAAGAAATCTTTGAAGCTACGTGCCTTAGGTGCTAAGAAACGTTAATTGGGATGATGAAACAATGGGACGTAAATAAGATTCTAGGAAGCCATGGGCCTTAGCAGTTAGGACAAGAATTTGGATGATTAAACATAATCATATCTATTGAGAACTAGGTGCATCATCTTCCAATATTGGTGTATTCTAGATCAATCTAACTTGCACACTTGGATATGTAGTTAGTGTAACTTGCTCAATTGTATCCTTTCAATTGGTAGGATCTAGACTATATATTACATGGCGGTTATGTTTCATTCAAATGAGTTATGCAATTAATATGTCCTTGTCAAATTTGTTTTCTTGTCCTCACTAGACTATAAGCTTTTTAAAAACAACTTTGGTCCAAGCTGTTTTTGTTTCATATGAACTACACATTGATCATGAATTTGCATATTGTTGGGAACCAATACTAGAGAACTTTTTAAATTTTCCTTGTTGCCTATGCCTATGAAGTTCATTGCTTTGTATACACTAATGTTATGAAAGCATGCCCTCATCACTCTGACGATGACATCAAAGATGAAATATAGGTCCTTGTGGCTGATATTTAGAAAGAAGAAAGAAACTTGCTTAATTTAATAACTACCTTGATTCTTCTTCTAATCCAAGCATATAATCTAAAATTGATGCAATAGATCAGTCAAAATTGATTCATGTTTTGACTTCATAGAATAAGGAAAAATATCTATGTATTAGGTGTGAGAAAAAAAATCATCTTAGTGGGCCAAGACTTAAAAGTTGGGGTTGACTTGGTTGATTTGGAAGAGCCGTGTTTGGGTTTGATATTGAAGAGAGATAAAGGAAAGCCAAAGGATTCGTTTGAGTGAATTCTTATAGACTTCTTTTTGCATTATGTCCTTTTTTGTGGCTAATATTGTTTAGTTACTGATTTTCTTCTTTTAGGGCGCTTTTATGGTTTGCTGTTGGTTGCTACTATTACTGCATCACGAAGTATGGCCAATCGCAACGTTACTTCAGGTAGGCATAAAATGGTTTTGGTTGAAACTAACCTTAGTTATGACAAATGTTATGTGATTTCGCTTATTTTTACTCGTCTTAAATTGGGTTGTTCTTTCTTTTACTTTTGAATGGGTGAAGTTTTGTAGTAAAATGTATGTAGAGAGGGAGTCGTCAATTGACCAATAAGTTGCTAAAAACAAAGCAAATCTATAGTCCATTTTTTATTCAATAAATTTGTAAAGATTAGTTAGACTTCAAATTTTAATGACTGAGCATTAAATAATTTTTGATCTCAAGAGTGAGTGATGGATTAGAGAGGGTTAGAGTTATAAATTTCAATAGAAAAAACTAGAATTGAGATTGTACAATAATAACAACAACAAGAACAATAATAACAACCTAATAGGAATCTTTACTTAGATGCAAGGTTTGTGGAGATTAAGAATTATGCAACTTTATCCCTATCTAGTAAAGTGGTTGTTTTTGATAGATCCACTGAAAAAATGGTTTTTTAAAACATAAGAAAACAATAGCTAAATCCATAAACAAATAACTGCATAAATGAACAAATTATAGTAAAAATTAAAATAAAATAATAAAAAAACTAATAAAAAATTCAAAATAAAAATAAAGGTAAAAGGTAATAAATAAATTTATAGACAAGAAAGAAAACAAATAAGTAAATAAAACAAATAAACATTATTTAGATAGCAGTATCTTATAGATAAACATTATCCTAGGATTATCTTCTGTATCTATATAGATTGTCTAACCTATTATGTACTATTCATGTATATATGTACTACATTCTCTTAGTAATACAATATAGAGCAAATCAGCTCTTATTTACAATATTCCTTGTACTATTCACAAACAAATTAAGGAAGAATTACTTTTTCTTCTTTCTTCGCATAGGATTAGAAGCTATATAAAGAGTAGCTTGGTTATTGCACCATAACTTTGTTGGCAAGGACAATTTTAGTCAAGGGCTGATGTACGTACATTATTTCACACAAATTGTGCCATAGCTCTGTATTCTACTTCTACGCTCGAGCGAGATACATCCCTCTATTTTTGACTTGTTTATGAAATTAGATTTCCTTCAACAAAGACACAATATCCTATGATTGATTTCCGATTAGTCTTAGATCATGCCCAATTTGCATATGAGAAGCAATCTATAGCAGTGTAGCCATGATTTTTATATAGTATGCCTCGTTTGTGAACTCTCTTCAAATAACACAGAATTTGCTCTGAAGTAGCTTGGGATGAATTGTTTGAGAAGTCATAAATTGACTTACAATGCTAATAATGCTAATTGCTTACAGCAATATCAGGACAAGTTACTGTAAGATAATTTTGTTTCCTAACCAATCTCCTGTAGTTCTCAGGATCTTCAAACAAATCTCCATCATTTGTGAGTTGCAAATTAGGTGTCATAGGAGCACTACATGATTTAGCTCCTAATTTCTCAATCTCAAGTAGCAAATCAAGCACATATATTCTTTGAGATAAGAAAATACCTTTCTTATTCCTTTTTACCTCATCTCCCAAGAAGTTCTTTAATTCTCCCAAATCCTTTGTTTGAAATTGGCTATGAAGGAATATTTTCAAATATGAAATTCCCATGATATCACTAATAATGATAACAGTATCATCCACGTTCACAAGAAGAATGATAGACTTGCTCTTGCTTATTTCGATTCGTTCAACTGCTTGACTAAAATTTTCAAACCAAGAATGAGGACTTTGTTTGAAGCCATATAGAGATCTTCGTAGGTGGCACATTTTCCCATACTCTCCCTAAGCAACAAACCTAGGTGGTTCCTCCTTATATATGTCTCTATGTAAGAAAGCATTTTTAATGTCCAATTGATGTAAGAGCCAACAGTGATTAGCTATCATAGAAATAAGTAAACAAATAGATGTCCATAGTAGAGAAAGTATCAGAGTAGTCCACACCATAAATTTGGGCATAGCCTTTAGCAAAAAGATGAGCATTAAGTTGAGTCACGGAGCCATCAGGATTAACTTTAACTGCAAAGACCCACTTACAATCAATAGCCTTTTTTTTCCAATAGGTAAATTCACTAAGGTCCAAGTACCTTTAGCATCAAGAACATTTATTTCCTCCATTATTGCTGCACGCCCTCTGGGTTGAGACAAGGCCTTATGAACACTTTCGGGAAGAGATATAGCATCAACAGATGCAACAAAAGAACTCAAAGATGACAAATGATCATAAGAAACAAAAAATGAAATCGGGCAAGTATATTGGCATTTACTTTCATGGAGGGCAATTGGTAGGTCAAGATTAGTGGCTGTGGAATCTAATGACAAAGAAAGAACTGGTGCTGGACATGTGTTAGGAACATCTCGTCATCGAGAATAAACATGTAGAATAAGTAGGGATGGAGATGGTGCTGAAGTAGAAGCAACATTGGATGATTGCTGGGTGACATGATATAGTAACAAATCATCGTTCTCCCCTTACTATGATTGGTGTTTGCAAAAACTAGAAAGAAGGGAAGATTTACCATAAACATAACATTAGTGGACACAAGGTATTTATTAAGCTTAGGATAATAACAACGATATTCTTTTTGAAGATGAGAGTACCCCAAAAAGACACATTTCACAGACTTGGGATCTAATTTGATGACTTAAGGACGAACATCACGGACAAATATGTACTACCAAATATATGGGCTCAATAGGAAACAAGGGTTTGGTAAGAAAGAGGATTTGACAAGGAATCTTAGTATAAAGGATAGTGATGGCATATGGATGATTAAAAAAGATGTTGAATTTTACAATTACCATCAAAACCTTTTGCACACCAATCAAGTCCTCAATCATTCACAAAATCATTGCCAACTCTCTTTGTGGGTGTTGTTTACCTCATTCCTGACCCCTCATATAATCAACCCTAGTTTCTAAGGTAAATATCCTTCAAGGTATGTAGGATCTTTTGCTTTGATACTACTTGATTTAGCAGAGAGGGTTAGGCCAACAAATTTCGAAGAAATACGAATTGGGAAGAAAGTAGTAATTAGGGTTTATAACAAAAGCTCTTCAATTTAAAAATTTAGAATTCAATGGCTTTTATATTTTATATATAAAATCCCTATTTATACTAGTGTTTTCAAAAGTCCTATCTAAAATAGGAAACACAAGTCTGGGGCCTTAAAGAATAAACCTAGTTGTCACCTGCCATTGGACTTTTTTTGGAAGTTGACACCTACCGTTGGACTTGTTGAGAAATGGAACATACTTTTTGCTGATAAACTAAATAAGAATCTTGTACTTAGGGCGATGCTATGCTACTTTCCCAAGCCAAACAATAAACAAACTAATTTTGCCTTATGTGTTGTTGATTATGCTCCTACATTTGGTAGTTGCCACCTAGTCTCCTAAGCTAAACATCTAAGTATTATTAAACCTATTGATTGTTTTTTTTTCCTATTATAAATTGGACTTATTTCTTTTTGCATTTGTTTTATGCTTCAGCAAGGCTACAAGTCTTGATGGAACTTTTGCACCTGCATGGATAGGGTATGGAAATGCTTTTGCAGCTCAGGAAGAGGGAGATCAAGCAATGTCAGCTTATCGTATGGCTGGTCGTTTATTCCCTGGGTAAGTTTTACTGTTACTAAGTTAATAGTTTCTAAATTGAAATTGATTGAATTTTTAACTGAATTGGACTAATCTACATTTGCTTATGGTTTTTTCTTATTTAGTATGCTTTTATCCTTTACCTCCTTTACTTTTTTCTCTAGCCAAATATTTCTTTTTACGCTATGATTTCTTCGTTTTTTATTTATTGTTGGAAAGTAGACAAAGGATGTGACTTGATTGTCTAATTTCGGATTATGTAGAATCATTTAGATTATGTAGAATCATGCAGCATTATCTAGAAGATTGTATAGCTATAGAAATCATGTAAATCCCTGATTTCTAGGGATTAGAATAAGATACAGA